>LGRN01000297.1:0-33865 GCA_001883825.1 Emergomyces pasteurianus Ep9510
CCATTGATGCATGCGCGGCGCCCGAGTCCCACCGACTTCATGAGGGATGGAGAAGTTTCCCAAGCGGGCATAGCAGTTTTGCTTTTGCGGGGTTGTCATATCTTGCCATGTAAGAAAATAGTCATCATTTTTTTTTTTTTTTTTTTTTTTTTTTTTTTTTTTTTTTTTTTCAACATTCAAGTACACATGGATGACAACAGGCAAAGAAATATTTACTGACTCGCTCTATTTTATGCCCCAGTTTTTTTGCTGGCCAATTACATGTATTTCGACCTCGAACAGGACTGGCCCGCTTCCTATTCTCTCTGTCCCCATTGTTGGGAGCACTAATGATCGCCATGTCCCGATTAGCAGACTATCGGCACGATGTGTATGATGTGACTGTCGGCTCGCTCCTCGGACTGTCAGTGGCATACTTTACGTACCGACGCTACTACCCAGCATTACGATCGCCTGATTGTGATACTCCATATAGCAGAGCGGATATGCCTCCGGAAGGGTTTCATCAGGTGTCGCGGGATGAGGAGGAGCGCTTGTTCGATGGTAGAGTCGCTCGAGGCCCGATTGGAACGACGTATGGAGATGGGTATCAAATGCAGGAAATGCAATCTGGGAGAGCTTAAATGAACAGGGTTTTACGTGAATATTTATGCGAGTTAGGCGTCCCTCTTTCTTTCGGGAGTCATATGGCGCTTCTTCCTTCCTTCCTTTCTTTCATTTATTCTTTATATGTTTTTGAGGGGATTTTATTCCATGCATACCACGAACCAATTATTTTCGGCGACCCATTAACTTTTCCGGACTTTTCGGCCATTTTTCTCACGATATGTGTCATTTATCATTTACATCATTTCACTTGCTAGACTTAATGTCGATATAACAATCATGTCAGATTAGATATCTAGATAGATATTTTGGAATCCATATATATTTCTATATCTATACTCGACACAATTCATGACTGCCGCATTGTCGACGCCCTTTCCCTTTTGCAGCGGACTGCATAACATATTCAAAACAATTCTAGAGGCTTGGAATCCAACCCTGCAGTCTAAAATGCAGATATACCCCCTCTCCTTTAAGCATCACCCTATCTGAGGTCAACACGGCTTGGCCTTTAATTCTTCAATTCTTTCCCCAACAAATTTGCCTCATCCTCTTTCTCATCAGTCCCACCCACGCCGTCCGCTCCATTGCCCCGCCCACTCTTCTTCTGCTTCCGCGCCAACTCCATAAGCTCAAACGCAAAAAGCACAAGATACGTTCCGAACAGCGCCATCGAAACAAGATGTGGCCACATAGCCACGTCGCCCACCGACTTCCTGTTGTTACTTTTATTATATAAAATTACCCCTTCACCCATGAGCCCAACCACGAGTTGCAGGAAGCCCGTGAAGGGTAGGAGGCGTCTGAAGCTCGCAATTCCGCCGAAATATGAATACATGAACACGTGGTGGAGCGTGTTTAGGCTGGCGAGCAGTCTCCAGCCGGCGTGGTGGTGGAGGACACGGATGTATGACAGGTATGGGGTCTTTGCATTTTTGAAATTTTGTTTTTTTAACGTTTGAAGCTTTAGTTAGAGAATTTTCTTGACAATCTTCCCTTTCTTTCTTGGTCCAGTACACATTAAGGTATTCGAATTCTAGGCATATATTATACATGTAGGAAAAAGTAAGGGAGCAAAGACGGAGTGAATATATGTAAAAAAATTATGAGTATAAAATCTCTCACCGTCAAATGATGGAAACCAAAATGCCACCCGATCTGTCCTCCCGTGGCCAAGACGAGAAGGATATCGATATACTCATATATTTTCGAGAGGTGGTATATATATCTGAGCTGCTCATCTTGGTTACGTAGGTAGATGCCGAAGCGATGTAACGCATCATCCCCTTTTACGTTGAACACTCGCAAAAGGGGAAGCTCAAGCGAGCAAACGAGGATTACGAAGAATAGTAGGGAAGCACAGGTGTAGATGTAGTTGTTGGCTTTTATGGCAGTGGAGGCGTAGGGGAGGATTCCGTTCTTGCGGACATGGACATGGTAGTGAATGGATATAGAGAGGGTGAGGAGGGTCAGGCTTGAGGAGATGAGAGTGGGGATGGAATCCATAGTAATGTGCTTCGTTTATGTTGATGTTAGTCATTCTTGTCTTTATTCCCTGGGTTTGGGTTGGGTTTGAAGTCGTAGTAAGGCGGGTTTGCTTTGATATTTAGTTGTATATATTCATTCGGGAACGGAACACGAGGGCGGGGGGCTTTGAGGCTGAGAGCTACGACCCCGAACAGAACACATAACTCCGCAGTAGTAACTCCTTTGGGGCAGGACGACTGCTTCCTTTCAGCACCTCTGAATGGCTTAACTATCTACTTGCACCCTAGGGAGCAACCAGGAGTATAGTAATTAATACTACTCCAATCGAAAAGGAAGAAAGGTTCCAACTTGGAACCTTCAGAGTGTATGCCACGTGACTCTATCCCACCCCAGGTATTTCGTCATTCCGTCCCGCAATCTCTCTTGCCAAGCCCTCCTATATCTCTCACCCTCGCCTGCTTTTGCCGCTATCAATACTACTGCCAACTTTGCTTGCTGCAACTGCCCACGGCGTGCTGCCTCGTCCGAAAAGGATAAATAAATAAATAAGTAAATAAATAACCCCGCGATCCTAATCATCAGCCATTCAAATGAGTTATGCCATTTCGCCAATGACACGCCTCACGACCGTGCTTACATCCATTGACCATGACCTTTTCCCCCGAGCCCTAAACATGTAAGCAGTTGTCGTTTACGCTGGTGTTGGGACGTTTCACCAAACACCACGACCTTTCTCGGTGTTATTTATCCTTAACTCACCATTCTGAACTGCGACCTTCGAGTCTCTTCCTCTCCCTTCTTCATAAACACCATTATGTCTTCTGTTACTAGCGCTCAGACGGGGTCCTCCAGCTCCGCCGCCCCCGCGCCCGGGAGTCAGTTGACAGAGCAGCTCAGGCAAAAGACCACCGGATTGGACGATAAAAATGGCCTGTCGGGGCCTGGCGCTGAGACTCCAACTGCCAATCGCTCCCCCATGAAAGCCCGCTCTCTTTCTGATGGCTCGTCACGAACTCCCAGCTCCGCTTCCCCAAACCCTCTCAGCATTCAACGTACCAAAGATGATATAGCAGTTACCGCAGCTCCAGCAACACCTCAAAGAACCGATCGCTTTTCACATGGACTATCACTACAAATGCCCCCGAGAATATTTGGGAGCCCTATTGTAGGGCATCGAGCCCCCCTTTCTCCCAAACTGGATTCTTCCCACATTTATGGCTCGCCCGCTTCAGTATTACCGCGACGGTCGAGAGGATTGGACTTTTCACGCGCATGCACAAATTTACATCATTCCACCCTGGCAGAATCATCGCCGGATTCTTCCCCAGTCGTTCTCGGTCGTGGAGTAGCTATACCCAATCGTCGAAGTACCATAAACTCAACCGGAATGGGTTCTCCAAATACGTCCGGAGGGACCTGGCAATCCTTTGGCCACGGCGATCGAACTGTCATATCCAGCTCCGTGAGTAGTGTTAATATGTTCGAGTCTGATACCACCAGCAGTAGCGACGAGGATGAAGACGATTCCATGCATACCATTGACAGAGAAGATCCGATCTTGATGACACCACAAGTGGCTCGGGTGGGAAATACCTTCTCGACGCCATTTTCTCCCAGCACAACTCAAAGCCCCGGTGGCGACTGGATGAGCGGGCTTTCTGCTGCTAAAGCTAGCCTCATGAGCTTTCAACGTGCTCGGCTGCGCAACGGCAGGAGCAGACCTAGCTCTTCTAGCACCAGTGGCAATAGCTCTAAACCCAGCCCGGGACCCATTTCACCACCTGTCTTAAAGAGTGTTGAGAGTTCAGCTACTGGCTATTTCCCCAGAGAAATGTCAATGAGCGAAGTCAAATCACGACGGGAAAGCCTAAGCCTCGGCACCAGTGATCTTCAATTATCGGACATCAGCGATGATGAGAGCCGTCAGATGCGGTTCGGGAGCCCGTCCAATACTTCCTTGCTCGGCGGCACTGGTGTCGAAAGTGGGCCTCATGGTGTAATTCGACGTCCAGTTACGAGGAGAGGGAATCTACTGGTACAGTTGGCCCCATGTAATTACCTCTCAGAACAGTTTATCCACTCACATGTATAAAAACAGCCGAAAACAAAAAACTTCGCCCGTATCCGGGCAGCCCTGCTGGAAGAAGTAGCACCCGTTGATTTCGAATGTCAGCGCGAGGCTGAAGTTATCCGGCAGGTCCGTGAAAACGATGGCAGCGATATACCCCCGCTGTCCCCATCATTGACGTCTCCCCTGGACTCGTTAGAGACACAGAATTCAGAAGACACGCAGAGGGCCAGTGTCTCAACCGGAGTAACCTCAAATATTTTCGGCCACCATAAAACAAGTGGTATAGGCCGCTTATCCGCCTTTGATAACCGATACCAAACACCACCACCACAATCATCATCATCTACGATTCAAGCCATTTGCTCCTCTACCTCTACCTCTGACACAACGATGCAAACACCGCCATTGACAACATTCCCTGGTGCCCCCACAGACCAACGCACTACCACCACCATCAACAGCATCGCACAACTCTCCACCCCACACGCCGCCACGGGCCCTTCACGCGTCGAGGCCGAGGCGTCCCGCAAAAACAATAAACGCAGACGCGATGAGATGATAGATATGCACACGTTTAAGCGGCGGGCTGTTTCGCCGGGGATGAGTGTGCAGAATAGCCCTGTCGCATCATCGTCTCAGTCCGGGTCTTCGTTGAGCAAAGAAACGAGCCGTTTGGGAAGTGGGCCTCCCGGCCAGGAGCAAGGACGGCAGTCGAAAAGCCCTGCGACTTCGGCTCTGACTGCTGGAACGATGAAGAGGGTTGGGATGCAGGGGATGAATGAGACGAATGATGGTTTGATGAATATGAGTATTGATTGAAATGGGATCTGAGTATGGGGTTTGCCCTGAGGGAAGAAGGGGGAAGAGGGAAAGGTGGTTATTATATTATAATACATATATATATATAAATCCTTGTGTGTCTTTTACGATTTTTTTTTTTATTTTCCCACACTTTTTCGTTGGGGATGGGCATTATCTCTTTCCATGTACTGGATCTAATCCCCTTGTTCGCTCATTTCATTCGCGTATTTAGCGGCGGCGCGTCAGGGTTTTTCTATTCTTTTCTTTTCTTTTGCTTTATGGTCTCTTTCCTATTGTCGAGTATTCGTATGAATGGTTGTTTCAATGGTTTTTCTCTTCTTGTTGCTTTAACAACGGCTTATTTTGCCAAGGTAGCATGACAATCCCATTTGTTCCTTACTAGTATTATTAGTATTATCATTTTACAAATGTGGGGGGGTAGAAAGGTTCGCAGAGCTTCTTCTAAATTTAATTCTTCAGAATATACTGCTTCTTTTACATTAGACCGCGTTTCATTTATAGAGTATACATTAAAATTTATGGGCAGCACATATCTGCTTTGTTTGTGGTGGGGGATAGCGGCTGGCGCGCTTAGTGCTGTTTGTTTGAGCTTGAAACTTTGCTGTGCCGTCCACTCCCTTGCGAGAGCAGCGGCGGGGAATTTGGTGAGGTTTAATCTTGTTCCCCCTCACTCTAAACAGACAGCTATTGAGCAATTCTAAGGCACAATTATTTCTTTAATTATTCCACACCAACCTACTATTTCGATTACACTTCCATTCCCGCCCAGATTATCCATCTTACTACCCCTCCTCACAATTGGCTGATAACGCCATGCCCTCGAACGTCGAGATTGCGTCCTCGTTCATTCGAGGTGCTCCTCCAGGAGAGGTATGGGATGGCTAACTTTCCTTGAATTGACACGATTCAATTTTATCTTTATCTTACACGGGCTAATATGCTAGCTGTCGAGATAGCTGTCGGACATAGTTACAGGTAGTATATTTTGCTTAGCATTGAGAACAAATTTCCAACAAAAAACTCCCCCGCTTATCCGTTTCTCAAAAAATCGCTCGCACCCCCGCCCGCGCAGCCCGGTTTTCAGGCAACTGACCTTGTTATAACTCTTGTTGGTAATTGGCAGATATAAAGGCATTGACCCCCGAAGGACCCGAGCTTATCTCATCCCTCGCGCCCGCCTTCGAGAAATACAATGAGGAACAACTGGCTACTGTGAAGTTGCCTGGCGGCAGTGAAGAGGTATAGATATACACCATATTTTTCCGTCTACTGAATAGGAATCAATAAGCTACTTCTTTTTTGTAGGGGTACAATATGTTGCTTTTTGTCCGGATATTGACAATTGCGTGGATTCTTTTAGGTTATCGTTAGCGCATATAATAAGCTAGACGACGGTCGATACTACGATGTGCAGAGTCAGACTTCGTTTCAATTTGATCATGTCACTCAGGTTCGTTTTTGTAAATATCTCACCTGCTAATTCATTATGCTGGCGCACAGGCGGCAGATTTTGGAGACGATTAGCGTTGGCTGACTGGGTCAATCACGAGGAGGTATATAGACAGCCTCATCACCACAATCATATGTCCTAGAGTCGCAGAACTCCGATTTGATGTATGTTACATTTTTCTTGAATGGTTTTTAATCTCTTCCCTTTTCACGATCGGTTGTTACCTATTCTGACAGTTGTGAAGCAAATCACTCTTGAAATCACTCTCAGCGCATGCTCGCGAGCATTATCCAAATTGCTCATACGGTGTATATCCAACGGAGAACGACTCTGCTGCTGCTATCCTCTTAGTCGCGAATAAATACTCACCAAACAATTTCTGGTTTGTGTCTTCAATTCATTACCTGCCAATTGACTTATCCCTCCTCGTCAGCTAAAATGATAGCAACAAACTCACGGAGATATATTTAATTTTTTATTATCAAAAGCTGACATGAAAACCACTACACGCAGGAACGGCCGTTACCGAGCCATCTACACCATTCCAATCCCTTCCGCAGACGCCGTAACTGGCACCATCCACATAAACGTCCACTACTACGAAGACGGCAATGTATCGCTAAACACTAAGAAACCCGTCTCGATATCCCTCCCGCCTAATTCGTCCGCCGATACCATTATCAAACGCATCGCTGCCGCGGAACGGTCGCAGCAGCTCGAGCTCAGCGACGCATTTAGCAGATTATCTGAGGGGGCTTTTAAGGGTCTGCGCAGGCAATTGCCTATTACGAGGCAAAAGGTTGAGTGGGAAAAGGTGGGTGGGTATAGGCTTGGGCAGGACATTTCCGGGGGGAAAGATCGGTAGACGAGAGTTGCTTCATGGAGATGGATTGTTGAAAGGGGGATTTTCGCCCTGTTTTGTCCAACCCTTCTGCTTATTTGCTTTAGGTGGAGATTTTTGTGATTTATTTAAGAGAGATAGCGTGATGAAATGGTTTGATTGTTGGTTTTTCATAATATTGTCGTTTATTACTAACTAATAGAATGAACGCTTTTCAAGATTCTTTTTTCTTTCTTTTTTTTTTTTTTTTTTTTTTTTTTTTTTTTTTTTGGTAGTCTGATTCGATTAGAGAATAGTAAATTTAACTTCCATAAATTCCCTACCTTAGCCTGTCTCAGGGGTGCTGGCCGACGGCATCCAATCCTTCTTCCAACTGCTCATAATTCAAACTTCCCCTTAAAGCGTCCTGCGATGCATCATCAGCATTACTGGCCAGCAGGCTAGTACGGTGATTTGCTCCTATCATTCTCCAGCCGAAATGCGGAGTAACCTCCGTAGCTTAGGGCTGCTTCCGGAAAACGAAAACTGATATCAAACAAAACCAGCAACTTCAACATTCCCACAAAAAGGGGAGGAAAAAAAACACCATATCTCTTTCCAATATACCTATTTTGCTTTTCATTGTTTTCATTGTTTTCATTGTTTTCATTGTTTTCATTATTATAATATAATTAAAATTAACACACACCCCAACCTTAAACATGCCCGGCCCCCGGTCCTCATCCCTCCTCAAACAGTTCACCAACTACACAAACTCTGGCATTGGCCTGGAGAACTTCCTACGACTAGTCCAGTCGATATGCCAGGTCATCTCGGCTTCAGCGGTGTCAGCGGTTGAGGCACAGCCATGGGCGATCGCGTGGACGAATTTAGCGTTGAGTATGTTATTCTATTCTATCATTTTATGAAGATAAAAAAAAATTCAAAAATTCAAAAATCAAAACGCTGCGCTTTCGGAGGATTTTCCATTCGGAACTTTGTGTTTGTGGCGGGCCCTTCGGGATTTATTCTAGGGTTTTCAGACCAGAAAGTGGAATTTTCGATGTTTCCCTGTATTTACTGGATGCGGGAATATATCCATGCCTGCTTTTAAAGGGTTCGAAGTCACTAAGAATAACCGCCCTTCAAGACTTTAAATCCCTCTCCATGCATTCTTCGAAGTGTATAAATTGATATATACATATTTTTTCTCTTGACCCGAAACCGTTTTCTAGCTGGCTTCGCTTCTATTTGGTCTTCATATCTCAAATTTTTATCCTCTCCATATATCCGTCGATTTTGCTGTTCATTTTCCTTCAACCATGGAGCATCAGAGCACTTGGACAAGTGTTGCCGGATATTTGATTAATATTTTATTTGAATGTGAAAACAAATTCAGGCCGCCGTTACTTCCGCTACTTCCAATTTATCGACTGTTTCGAGCGCGCCTGGTCTGTGTTCTCAGGAGAAGATGCAGCCTCTGCTGGTGGGTACATGCTGCGGACGATGGCCGTGGGGGAATGGAGCTGCTTGGGTGGTTATTTGCTCTTGGAGGCGTTTACAATTGTGAGTTGGCATGCCCAAGCTTCTTTTCGGGGGGGGGGGGTTCTATATATATCTTTATAATACCCTTATTCTACCTGAAAGCGCTTCATAATAGGATTGAAATAGAGAAACCTATGAGACTAACCCGTCAATCCTAGCTCGATGCGCTAAACATCTATCCAACCCCTTGGGCTGAAAAGGTGCTTCTTGACAGCTACAAGTTCTGGTTCTTCTCCATGGTCTTTGCTAGCGTGGGCATTACATGGCAATTATTTATGCCGGTATCTTCATCCCAAAGAAAGGAGACGAAACCGAACAATGTCAAAGAGGAAGATGAAAAGGAGCGTTCCAGAAAGGCGGATAAGAAATCGAAACCTAATGAAAGCGAAATGACCATGGGTGATGGTAATGCGAATGCAAACACCGTCCGCCTGTTGACAGAACTTGCTATTCTTGGATGTGACATTTTGATTCCTACCCAGGCACTGGGTTGGCTGAATGTTGATGACCTGACGGTTAGTAGTGCGGCTGTTCTTAGCACGTTGTTGATGGGGAAGGAAAAGTGGGTTAAGGTACAGGCGCAGGCAGGCGCTTTGTGAGAGGTATTTGGTTCGGTTTGTTTAGTTGGATCGGGTTTGCCTGCGGCAGCCTTTGGTTCTGGTCGGGGTGAAAAGGATATTTAGGAAAAGTTTTATGGCGGCTGTGAAGTGAGCGAAATATACCATTATCCATAGAAATAGAGAAAGTGGACGATGAATTGTAGGGTACCTTGGAGCACAAATAGACAGATAAATAGACGTCTGATACTCCCTATCTTTAATCAACACGCTAATGTTACTTATGCGATAATCTTGATCTTCTACTTATACTTTGCATTAGAAGTTAAAAAACCCGAAAGCTTCTCCTCGCAGAGCATATACCAAAGCCTCAGGATTCCGTCAAAATACTCCGTTCCGACCAAAATTCGCACTCCTCCTGGCTCCAGGAATCAGTTGCTACTTGTGCGGTGATACCCACTCCACCACCGCCGGCCCGTTCATCATTCCCTTCCCCAAAAAGCATAAGTGACCTATTCTTCTTCGGCCAGCGATCACCAAACGCTTCCCACCTGGGCCTGTCCGGAAATCTACCGGGGACGGCATTAGGATCACCAGTAGTAAGAAAAGATGTGAAATACGCATGTAGCGTCCCAGCGATTTCATCCTGGGCGGCGGAGATCTGCCGCACCCCCGGATTATATGTTTCATATTCAACCTGGTCCCCATGGTTTGCGCCGCCCTTTACCGTTTTATTAAGAGCCCAATGGTACATAAATACTGGTGCTCGCTGTCCTGCTGATGCTTGGTGGACGGTTTGTCGAACAGGGCATATATATGCGAAATGGGCATAGGCGGCCTGGACACGCATGAACTGCGAGCCGACTCTTATGTTTCGTGTCTCCGCGTAGGGCGAGGATGGGTATTTAAGTGGGTCCGGGTATAATTTGTCAAGCTCCTCGAGGTCGGTTTCGGCCATTGAGGGAATGAGCTCGCGGAAGAAGTCTATGAATTCCTCCGACTTGGACATTCCCGAAGGAACAAAGGAAGTCCCTTCGTTCGTGTTGAAACCCGTGAGGATTGAGAGCTTGTTCCAATTGCCTGCTTCCCAGGCGTGGATAGGAGCCTGTTTGATGATATTGCCGTCGATGACAGGTTGGAAGGCCCAGCGGTCTGAAGGCTCATAGCGGGAAAATATCTTGGATGAGGCCCAGCCAATGGTGAATGCCGGTTTGCTTCGGAGACAAGGAAGTATTTCATCCTCGTCCAGGGTAGAGCAACCCGCTTCTACGAGGAATTCTTCAAACTGAAGCTGATGAAGGCTGTGGTTATACGGGTAAATGGCGCGGGAGGTTGCAGCACCAGATTCCATAATTACTCGGTGAAAAAGAGATGGCGTTCCTTCTTCATGATGCATGACATGATGGCCGATCTGGTGATATCAGTGTGCGTTTGTAAGAGAGGCTTTGGATCCGGTACATCTTACTGAGTGTGCTCCAGCGGACAATCCAAATAACGCGACGTCATTTGGATCACCACCAAAAGCGTCAATGTTTTCCTGTACCCACTTCAACAAAAGGATCTGGTCATGTAGGCCTACGTTAAGCAAGCCTTCCTTGGCAGCAACCTTTGAAGAGAGGAAGCCAAATGCCCCAAGTCTGGGAATTATTTCAGCTCACAAGGAATCACTGATATGTAGCAGCTCAGGGCTTACCTATAATTAAAATTCACAGCAATAAATGGCTTTTCGGACCATGCCATCATGGAGGCAGAGTTGTGGCGTCCCCCTGCCTACGAATAAGCTCTCATTTCCCAGTAAAACTGAACGGGGGAATGTGTAGATACACTTACCACTGCCACCATTAAAAGCTCCGCCATGAAAATATACTGCTACTGGTAATTTATTCGTCCTATTCTGCGATTGCGGACGGAATATATTTACATTCAAACAATCTTCAGACCATGCGTAAGATAAGAGAGGCGGTGATGAGCATCTAATATCTTCGATTAGAACTTGGATTTATTGTGTTACAAGTCCAAATGGAGGGACTCAGTCGAAATTTCACAGTACCTCTTGCCATAACTGGTGGCATCGATAGAATCATTTGATGTACCGACAGGTACAGGAGGGCTGAATCTCCTTTCATTCGTCGGTGGCAGCGCATATGGAATTCCAAGAAACGCCTCAACAGGTTTTGGGAGATCCCCTCTGAGAACCTTACCAATTACAGTGCCTTGACGTATAGTCACAGCTGGTGTCTCTGTGCTTCCTAGCACAACCGCTACCCGTGCCCATGAGGGGAGGAGGACTTGAAATGGGAGAGATGGGGGCCAATGGTAGCGCCAATCTTCGACATCAACATAACTATTCAGCAGAGATTGCCTTAGGGCATAAAGGGCCAGCAGAAAGAAAACAGGCACGGATGCTAGCCGGATGGTGCGCTTGATCAGCGGCATGGCTCGAGCAGGTGCCCAGACCAAGGTTTACGTCTTTGATGTTTATTATTATTTCAGGGTTGGTTAACCAGCGCGGGTATCATCCAACGCGCTAGACCAGTAGAGAAGATAGACCTTGGACCGCTAGCGGCATGCCGTGATAAGAAAAGTAGCCTTAGCAGCCATCTACCAACGTTTGATCCTATAAGGAAAGTCAACCACTGAACTCCAAACAGGAAATACTGGCCGCCGAACAATCAGAAAACAACCTCACCGGAAATAAGGGGCCACCGCCTCACTGTAATAACCGGGGACGGAGAAATTGGGCAAGCCGGTGAGCTAAGTTTATTGACCCCTTATCGGAGAACTTGATAGACCTACTATGATGCAGTCCTATGTTTGCTCTGGACTGATCTTGATGCGCTCGGTTGAGGAGGCGGCATTACTCTGAGCCGACGAAGTTAATTAAGGTTTGAAGAAACGAATTTTTTCCTTATCGGGGAATAGCTTAATCCATCAACCACGCTGACGTAATTCCGCCAGCCGTCAAATCTCACCACCCTTTTTACGCTTTTTACGGAGTACTACGAACAACTTTGAATACGAGAAAATGCTCAAACTTCCTGGTCAAGATTCCTGCGCCTCCAGCACAACAGCAGCGGAGCTATGGAAATACGCACGAAACTTGTTCGCCAGGCTACAAGATAATACTCACAGAGAATTTAGCTAATGGATGTTTTGATATTCTTCTAGGGAAATTTGTCCGAGGGTGGCCACCATGAACAGAGAGTAGTAGTATTTAAGACTCTGCTGTAGTCCAACAGAAGATGATTTTTACAATTAATATATCTCCAAAATAATACAGATTTCTACAGTTCTCTTACACTAAAGGAAAACCACAGTTGACATATACGTCGATCTACCATTTACCTTACGGCGGTGTTTCCGTTGGATTACGATCCCCTACTCTATCATCAAGATGACATCGGACAAAGCCTTCACAGACAATACAGCCAGCCTAGCAAGCGAGAAAGAAATCCTGAAAAGCTCTGCAGTTTCAATTAGCTCAACCGAAACCACAGAGACGCTCGTGAAGGGTCCATCATCTTTTATACCTGGCCACTCTCTGTCCATCGATGCCCGCGGAAAGGCACTAATTCGACTACCAACACCCGCCTCGCAACTAGAAATCCAAATCCACAACCCGGACACATCACTCGCATACGTTTCTACACGCAAGAAGCGCTGCTCGGGTAATTCAACTCTCTCATCGCCTGAGCGTGGCGACTTAATATCCACCGAATACTTTTTCGGTCCGAATAGGGAACCCATCGTCCATCTCCTAAATGAATCGGAGAAAGAATCTCTACAGATTAAAGTCAAGGGAAAATTCACTTCCCGAACAACCAATTTCTCTTCGCCTGACGGATCGGCATTTGAATGGAGGTATTTAAAGGAACGTGGGCTAGATGGGAAGAAAGAACAGCTTCTTGTGCTAGAGAAAGTCGAAGTTACAGGCCGGATAAGAGTTGCATACTTGCTACGGAATGAACAGACGAGGTCGTCTAAGACGTCAAAACGTACGGCAGGGAATGGTGGGGAGCTCGTGTTTGATCGGCATGCATCGGAATTGATAGATGAGGCGTTGATCGTGGCTACTTGTCTGTTGATGTTGAAGAAGGAGATCGATCGCCGGAGGGCTCTACAGGCATTTGTGCTGGTGGCTGCTGCTGGTAGTGGTTCTTAAATCCATTTTTAGCTTTTATTTTGAGGGGACTTTTGGCATTTCTCGGTTTGATCTCTACCTGTTGGCATAAATAACTTATTCATTCGGCTTTCATTTTCTTATTTTCAGGCTTTGAATTGTTAGTTTTCGATACAATTTGTTAAATATATCATTTCTCCTTGTTTAGGTACATATGAATTGAAATTTGCAGATGGAAGCCTACTTATCGTATCCTATGATAGGATGGAAATTTCCCAAACAATCCCCTCCTTCCCCCAACCCCGGGCACTGTTCAAACAAAAATTCGCCTGCTTAAAAAGACAGCAAAGTAAAAGACCACAGACACTGCTACAATTGAACAACACAGGGGACACCGTGAAAGGTCAAAAACAGATCAATCTTTCCATCCCCATTAAACGCAGTTTCATGATCTTGGAAAGATTATTCACCATTTGGCCCTCCCGAAGAAGAGACTTTAAAACCCAAGAAATAGTCAACATCTTAAGAGCCCGTTAACATTGTCGTATCGGAATCACCCAAGCATGTACATTCTCACATAACCACACAGATGAAACAATCGCAGTCTTCACCACCACACCCACAGCCGAAACAAGGCTTGGTAGCTCCCTTCACGGGTTTGCTAACGGTCGATGAAGCTGAGGAGCCGGCGGATGTGGGAAGGGTGTGGTTGATGGGTTGGGAGCTAGCGGTTGAAGCCATCGTTTTTAGATTTTTGGATTTTTTCTTCTTGATTTGCGCAAGGGGTATTTCTCTGTTCTTGATAAATTTATAGTCGTGATATTCGAGGAAAGCCTTCTGTGGGGAGGCTGTCAGTGGAGAATTTCAGATGTCTCAATGTGTGTGTATCCATCCACGGTGAGTGGATGGCACTGGCGATGATCAGATGGGGCACGGACGGACAAGGCTTTTTGTAACTACTTTCTCTTCTTCTGAGGCTGGTTTCGACAGGCAAGCTTGATGTTGTTGGGCTGAATGGGATGTTGTCGACCGCCTTCGTCATCGAGTCAGCCCTAAAATCCTGGTCTATAAATACTAGTAGTTAGTTTGTAACATCTCCCTGCATGTGACTTTCCATGCGGGATGATCTTCGCATCCTTTTTGACACCCTACAAAGCCTGCGCATTCCATACAGGTTCACGGTTCTGTTGGTATTATAGCAGTGCTTTAGCTTGCCCTCCAACACTTGACCCTTTGGCTCCTGCTGTAACTACTAACTAACAATTAAAATAATTTTGTAGCACATGAGCTGTACACAAGTAGTACTGTTACTACATCCAGTCTGCTGTGTCACTGCATGCTGCTACATGAAGATCATTGAAATAGAACAGGATTGTGGATCAATGGAGGCCAATGGCTTGTTTAATAGGAGAGCAGCATTCAAATCTTAGTCCAAAGGGAAATTCTCTGCCCTGAAAAACTAAGTATGCTTTTACAGATATATCACGCCTTCGCTGGTTTCGTGGATCTGCTAGTGTCGAAGGTCTTAGAGGAGGGAACGAGAAGGAACAAAGTTTGTTGATAACGATATATGAAGAACGTCTAAGGCGGAATACGGGAGACGCCATTATACGCTCTCCAGCCACCTTAGAATTGCCCGCATCATGGTTCCTTCATAATAACATACGGCAGTATCTAGAGCGGGCTGCACGTGAACTTCACCCTGGCACTCTGCAAAAACAAAATCCTTCCCATCAAAGACACTAAAGTCCGTTTCCTGCCCGGCGGGAACAGTCTCCGCCTTCACGCGGTCTCTGGAGAAGCTCTGGCAGCTGTCTAGAAGAACTTCCGCCGTCCCGGCTGTCACCATCGCTTTCTTGACCAGACCCGACGACGACCTCTCTGATGGTGGAAACACTAGATTCCAGACATCCTCAGCGCCTTCCCCTTGGCATAGATCTGCCCATACATCTCTCTCATTAGGATTCCATGACTTCTTAAACCCGAGCACTTGGACCCGATCGATGAAATCCTTCCCGTCATTCGTATCATAACTTTCTTGATCAACTGTCATCTTAACCCAAGGGCTTATAAACAGCACAGTTCTAAAATGCCTGCCACCAAGATCCAGGGGTGCCGCGTACGGTGATGGTTTGACGATGTGCGCGAGCAAAGCCCCGGCCAAGTTGCCGCCCGAGCTGTCACCAGCAATTATAATGTCTTCCGCCCGCAGTGACAGCTCCTTTAACAAATATCGAAGGGCCGCCACGGCTTGAATGAGTTGGATTGGGTACTGATACTCCGGAGCTAGAGAATACTCAAGGAAGACTACTTCCTTGGCTTTACAGGCCGCTGCACACCGGAGAACGAAAGGCATGTACCCAACATCCCTCATAGGGCTGACGTATCCCCCTCCATGAAAATAAAGTAGAGTCTGCCTACCTTCGGTGGCTGATACGGGCGTAACAAAATGCAGGGATGGTGCCGGCGCATAGACATCCGATCCCGCTTTGCTCTCGGTGTTAATATCGGTCAGGATGACCGCTGTATATGGTATTTTGTTTTTGGTGCAGTAGTTCTTTACTACCTGCCCGGTTCGAAGGTTACTGGTCTGTAGATTCTCGGGAAATGTAGCTCTTTGCACTTGCAGATAAGTGAGCGCCAGCCTTTGGCGCCAATGGAGATATTGGTTGTTTTGGCGAAAGAATGCAATAATGAGCCGGATTACTGGGAAATTGTCAGTGAGTAATGCGTATATATACCCCTATATATGATTTGAAGGTAATCAGCGAACAATTCAGACAGATTGAGAATTACCAAATATCGGAAAGAGAGCGTAATAGAGTGCCCTCTCACGGATTGTGAGGGTGTTTGCTTGATTGGAACTTGAAGGGTTCGATGGAGGCATGTTTTCGCGGTTGTGGAGTTCGGTGCAGCCCAGATCTTTCAAATATAAAGCTACTAGTTCTATCGTTTGAATTAGTAAATATCATCAGATCGTATTCTGAAAATATTTTAGTCCTTTTTGTAATGTGAGGTGATTCGTGGCTGCAACGTGTGCCGCGGAACTGCGTAAAGTTAATAGGGAACCATACAATATAACTAATTGGGTCGATAAGTATTTATAGAGCACTTTGTTGTTTTGCCATTTTCTAACATTTATTAGCTATTCCCCTTGACCATGAAGGAGCTGGAGGCCATGTAGCCAGTATGTATATTAGGGCCAGAGGGCGCTTGGGAGCCTTAGCCGCACACAATGTCGGAAATGAAGGTATCACGCGAGCTGGCATTTGAAACGCTTCAATTCTAAAGCAGATCCAGAGTCGATAGGATGGGTATTTGTGTCCTCTTCTTTCTCTCTTAAACCCGAGGTCTCTGTATAGTAGTACTTAAGACGTCTCCCATAAACGATAGCTTAAGAAGCTTGAGATTCACCAGCTGTGGGCGCACTCATTATATAGGAGCAGGGACATGGGGCCCAGGGCTTGCAGGGTGACACACCACTGGCCGACGCGACATTCCGGAAGTTGTTTGAATTGATAATCTTTTTCTGACCAGCCACGTCTTATGGTGACATATCGGGCAGACCGCTCAGCAAATAAATACCAAAATCCGTTATCAGCGATGGAATGAGGCGATTGTGCTGGATGGCTTGGTTGTACAGTACCCCGTATGTACTCCGTAAGTTATTATTTTTTGATTGTGGAGAAGAGGATTCATGGATTTCGTCGGGATTATAGAAAGTCTTCTTGGTTTGATATCCCCAAGCGCCGAAGCCCTGACTAACTACGAACTAATTTAGTGTCCGCCGCAACCTTGTAGTAGCCAATTCAGTTTGTCCAGCAGCGCAGAATTTTTGGAACTTCGGATGATGTATTCGGCACTGCCGTGGCTTTTGGAACGGCTTTTATTTAAGAATTATATTTAAACCTCGTCATTAACTGGAATCCTATCTTTGGAAAAAAATGTCCGGCATCATTTGTGTTTGGACTCCGCCATGCGTCGAGATGCCATGACGCCGAAGGTTCAACTGTCCGAACGAATCTATAATGCCGACTCGATGTATAAATATAGGGATGCGTTCCCGGGAGTAGGGTATATCCACCCAGGTGCCTATTCTCTTCTTAGTGTTTCTTAAAAGCTAACTTATAAGTGCGAACATCGAAACGAAAACCGAACACGATCCAGCCATTAATATCTAATAGATACTTGATCGCTCTCACCATGACTCTTTCGAGCAGTGGCCCTGCCGATAATCCCCCTCCCATCCCCAATACAATGAGGGCATGGGCGTACACGAAAGCCGGCTCTCCCCTGGAAACCCTCCAATTGTCCACAGACCACCCCGTCCCGTCCGTTTCAGCACTTTCTTCCACCGAACTCCTCATAAAAGTCTCCCACTCCTCCCTAAACCCCAGCATGCGACTGGTCATGTCCGCCTGTCCAACCATCCTGCTTCAGAAGGAACCGCCCCGAGTTGCTGAATTTGAGTTCTCAGGCGTCGTTGCTGCCCTTCCCGCCAACGCGGATGCTGCACTCCGCGCCGAGTTCCCACCAGGCGCTGCAGTGCTGGGGCTTTGTGACCCAGTTCTTGATGTGGTCCGCAAAGGCCGCGGCTCCCTAGCGGAGTATGTTGTTGCGACGGCGGAGAACTTGATTCGCAAGCCGGATAATGTATCTTTTGAGGAAGCCGCGGGGATAGCTGTCACGGCGTGTACGGCGTTAAATCTTGTTACAAGAGCGGGAGTGAGGAGCGGGGATAAGGTGCTGATTAATGGCGGCAGCTCGGGAACGGGGTTAATGACTGTGCGCCTTGTGAAGGATATTCTAGGAGAGACGGGACAAGTTGTAGTCATTTGCTCGGGGAGTAGTGATGAGCTGGTCAAGGCTATGGGGGCTGACGAGGTATGTATATTTTAAAAAAAAACGAGAAATAATGGATTTCATTTTACACTTTTACCGTGTGATGGATGTAGTCATGTATATTCCTTTTAACCTTCTTGATTTTTGAGTAGACCATCGACTACACCAAGCACGATCCCTTGCACCTTTACCTTGCAAACCGCTACTCCACCTCCCCTTTCGACCTTATCCTGGACACCATCGGCATCCTGCCCCTCTACGATCAAAGCGCCTCGTACCTTACCCGCCCCACCCGTGACCGGGCACACACATACTTGAACATCGGGATGCTCTACCCACCCAAAACATTCACGGGAGTCTGCCATATGGCGTTTTCGTTAACCAGGGTCATGTTTTTCCCCAGCTTCTTAGGCGGTGGTCCTGGTGGCTATTCGCTTGTAAGGACGGGCTCATCCAAGACGAGAATTGAGAAAGTGCGGAGATTGGTGGAGGAGGGAAAGTTGGGTGTCGTTATCGATTCGGTGTGGGAGATGGGGGATGTATTGAAGGTACGTTTACGCCGGAATATGTTTTATTTTCTACCTTATTTCTATATGTGCTGGAAAACACGCGGCTTGCCGTATTGATGGCTTCGCTAAGGTTGTTTTCATTTTTTTTTTTATTTCGCGAGCTAGGCCTATGAGCGGAGCATGACAAAACACACAAAGGGGAAGGTCGTCGTGAAGATTCAGCAGGTGTAGGCATGGGTGAGAATCTTCAGGCGTTTGGCAGGGCGGATGTAGGCGGAACCCTTTTCAGTATTCCTATTTCCTAATTGTTTCACCTAGAGCGGAGCAATGGATGTATGCTTTAATTTCTAGTATAAGTCGGAATTAACAGACCCTCCGAAATCAAATCAAATCAAATCAAATTTCGTGAAATCATCATTCTTTGCAAAATATATTCTTTTATCTCCATGCTGGTTTGTCTCCCTTATCTCGTCACCAATGTCACTGAGGGGTATATAGTCATGTAGTCGATCCATCGATCCTCCTTTCTGCCATCGCTATGCTAGTGTTATATATCTTTACCCAATGAGCTTGTTCCAGTCCGTCCCATTCATATCCGTGTTAAATGCTCATTCTCATTCTCATACATCAGCCGCTTCGTTTGCGCGCGGTCACTTGAGGGGGTATTGTTTTATCTACGTCGTAATGAATTTTCCTTGAAACATAAAAAGGAAAAGAAAGAAAATCTATTTCGTACCATATCGTCATTGATCCTCGTTCTCAGTTTACTAAAAAAAAATGAGAAGGAGGAGGGCAATTTATTGACCCAGCTGCTCGATCCAGCTAGCCGCTCCGGGTTGCATTTTATTCAGCCAGGAAACGAGTTCGATAAGCTCGGCGCGTCGTTCGTCGTCGAGCTGGTCTGAGTCGCCAGAGAGAACGGATTGGAAGATGGGAATCAGTCTTGGCGTCAAACTCCGGACGGTTGGGTCTTCCCATTTGTCTGAAGACTCTGTTAGCACATATACGTCATACACAAACGGAGAAGCGAAAAAAAAAAAAAAAAACATACACAACTGGCAAATCATGCGGTAGACTGGATCATTCTCCTCGAAATCATTTTTGAGAGGAAGGAGATCAACGAGAGCGGAAAGGACATCGGCAACGGGAACATTGTCGCGATGTTTCAGGATCATGCGGCTAAGGCAGCCAGATGCGTTGTCTGGGAGTCTGGCGTCGGGGATGTGCAAGCAGGGCTCCAATTTCTCGAGGATGGTAGGATACGCTTGAATGATTTCCTGATCGGCATTGGATCTCTCGACAAGTCTTCCGATGGCGTAGGCAGCATTGCTCTTCGTCTGGGCATCCTCATCACTCAGGCGACGCAGGAGTAACTCAAGGAATTTGGTTGTGAGCGGCGTAATTGAGTCAGCCAGCCCAAAAATGATTTCAGCCAAGACGCCGGTGGCGGTAGCACGTTCGAGAGGTTCGCTGCTGCCCACATACTGGAGAACGGTTTTCTCGAAGTGAGGCCATAGGCCGAGGAAATTACCACCAAGTGCAATGGCAAGGCCAGAAATAACGTCCAAGGCAGTGTCGATGACAACCCAGTCAAACTCAGACAGTTCTTCAAGGGCAGCACGGTCTTCGTCATCGGCGCCGAAATCCTGTTGAGCGGGGTGTTGCTTGGTGATGATAGTGGTGACCATAGTGACGACGTTGTCGAGAACAGATGCATCGGAGACAAGATATGGTCCGCAGTACTTAAGATTTTCGGCGACATTACGGTTAATATCAGCAACAGTCTCCCTACACATATACACAGCGTTAGCAACTGAATAAAAAGAAATTTTGAAACGGATAAAAGTGCAACAGCTTAAACTTGCAAAATGCCCAGGCAGGAACATCAACAGTTAAATATTTCTCAGCTTCACGATGGAAGTATTCGCGTTAACATCAGTCACACATTTTGTGTGTATGAGTGAGCTGGGATTACGAAGTGGTGTCATCATAGAAAGATATTCTGGCAATAAAAGGCCACAATAAAGGCAAAAATAAGAAGAAGTGGAATCGGTTCTCTCCTACGTACCCGTCTTCTTCATCAGCCCACATCTTGATCGTAGCGGTGATCAAAATTTCAGTGAGCTTCTTGAGCTCATTGGGTGGCTCGCTCATTCCCATTCCTTTACCTGGCACCCACTTCTCCATCTGGCCAGATTCTTCACAAACCTGCCAGAGGGCAGCGTACCCGCGGTGAAGAGTGCTAATAGTGCTCTTTCGAATACCTTCGTATGGATGCTCGCAAAGAGGTAAAATCTGTTCGATGGTCTTCTCGAAATAGGGAAGATAAGCCTTCTTGGCATGGGTTATGATATCACCAATAACCTCGACGGCAACCTCCTTCTCAAGGGCAAGAGGGCCGACAGGGGTAAGGTCTTCCCAGTCATCCTCGTCATCAACGTCGAGATCTTCAATGTTGGACTCGTCGAGTGCAGAAATGTCGTTGTCATCTTCATCGCTAGCGACGCGAACCTTGCGGCCAGCAATGGTAACTTCCTGACCAATGAGGTCCCTGGCCGCCTCGCCCAGTTCAACCTCAAGGTCAGTTTCCTCCTGATCAAGGCATGCGAAAAGCCCTTTGACGATCCCATCTAGGAACGGAGTGAAGTCTTCACCATAAACTTTAGACATGGAGCCCCAGAAAAGGTAGGTGCTCTCCTTAAGTCTAGAGTGGCCAAGCTGGAGGGCTTCCTCGCTAGCACGCATTAAGGGTTCGACGTAGTTTTTGAAGTGTTCTGGGCCAGCAGAAGCAGACATTTCTCCCATCGCATCGGTGACACAAGCGCGGAGTTCAAGCTCGTCCTCACTGTCTTTCATGGTGACGTAGTCCTGCATGAGATGCATAGACTCATTAAAGTACGGGAGGAAAGCTTCACCAGCGGATGAAGAAATGGAGCCCAAAGCGCTGGCTGTAAGAGCTTTCACCTTGAAGTCGGGATGTTTGATCAACTTATGCAAGATTGGCACCAGCTCACTCTGGTATTGGATAACATCACCCTCGCTCAGGGCATCAACCACTGCATCTATTGCACTAATGGCAGCCTTCATAATGTCGATGACTGGGCCGCTTTCTTCGCCTTTCCACTCCTGCATTGTGCTCTGGAGGTTTGTTAGAAGGAGGGGCATAACCCGTTGATGCTGTTGGCTGACGTCCTCGCCAAGAGCTTCGGCAATTCGCGCAACGCCGTGCAAGGTTGCCTGACGAACTTTGGGCTCAGGGTCGCTAAGCAATTGAAAAACGACGGGGAAGATCTCCTTCATTTGAGTACTGATGAAATCAGGAGCACCCTCGACGCACATACCAAGAGCCATGATACCCGCGCGTCGATAATCGGGGTCCTTATTGTTGAAGAATTGGCCCAAAGAGTTAAGGAGGGGGACAACAACTTGGCTTGGTGGGAGGCTTTGCGCGAGCATGTCCAAAAGACCCAGCGCCGATCTTGCTGGAGTAATGTCATCGTCGTCAGCGGCGGTGTCACCCAGCTCGGTCGCAATTTGAAGGCAGGTAAGGGTAATCTGGCTGCCGATTTGCATGCCTTGGATTCTCAGTTTTCTGTACCGGATTGATTGCATGAGGAAACTGATCGCCTGAGTTCTGGTGTCGTCATCCAATTCGGTGTTTGCCGCAATTTGGTTCATGAAAATTGCGAAATCCTTGAGATGGGGGTTCATCAGCTGCGGGTCGCAGCCAAGAAGAGTTTGGAAAACTTCAAAAGCTTGGATGATACGGTCCTCGTCGCTCTGGTCAATCGAGTCTTTCAACACGGCGACCATGGCTGGGAAAATATTTTGGAACGCCTTGACGGGTGTCTCATCCTCTTCGGAGTCTAGGTGTATCGCTAGTTTGCTCAATGCCAGCAGGGTATTGATGCGGACCTCAGCACTCTCAGGGTCGCGTATAGTCTTGTCAAATAAAGCAAAGAGGTCACTGAACTTCTCCTGGAAACCCTCCCCCAGAGTTTCAAGGATGGTAAAGAGAATGTAAATGCCAGTCGCCCGCTCATCGGCTTTGGCACTTACAGCTGCTTGGAGCAGAAAACCTGGGAGATCCGCCCATTGCCCGTCCTCGATATCAATCTTTGCAATAGCAGAAATGATACGCGCACAGGCATGGCGGACCAAGGGGGTACCTTCCCCTAGGGCAGCACGGAGTAGTTGTTCTCTAACATGTGGTTTCTGCTCAGCAGGGATCTTGAGCCAGTGTTTATAGACTAGGGTTCGAGATTCGACAGCTGCAAGCTGTCTCAGGTTCTGATCATCATGGGAGGTAGCGACCTGGATGAGGAAAAGAAGGGATTCTGGGTGTGTATAGAACTCCTTCTTAAGGGTGCCAGTGGCTTCCTTCACACTGCCCTGGCTTGCTGCAAAATTCCGATAAAAAGCGCAAGTCAGAGGCATTCATCCTACAACATTCTCTAGTTGTATATATATAGCAGGCTTGAGTACTCACGATCGAGGACAATTTGCAGCTGCTGCAAGAACCGCTGCTGGTCCATGATGGACGACGCTGCAAAGCAGGCTTTCCCTCGCACAAATGGGAGGATATGGCAAGGAGAGGTACCAGATGTAGATCCTCTCAACTAAACTCGGCGAAAAAACGCTCCCGAAGATTAAAAAAAGAGAAAGGAAGAGGTAGATGAGGAGTAAGGAAAAGGAGGGAAAGTAACTTATAAAAGGTGTGAAGTGGGATATGTTGGAAAATTGTTTCGAATATTATTTTTTTTCTTCTGGCGGGCGTTAGTCTGCTTTAGTGCGGCTTGGGAGATTGGGTGTTTGCATTGTTTACATCTATCACAACTTCTTCCGCAGCATGGTAATTATCAGAGAGGACACTGCTATCATATATCAGCCATATGATGAAAATTATAATGTTCTCAAATTAAAGCTAGCCATAGTTCGACTGTCTGCGACATTAAATATAAAAAAATTAAAAGTAAGTTGGCAGTCAAACCCATAGCTGGGTCAGCAGGCAACCGATATCTCCTGTATGGCATAAAGCGCATTGTATGTACATACAGCACATGCATTAGGAAGCAGGCACTTTGATCATTATTCTGCCATTTATTCTTCCATTATCCAAACTCCACCTGGCTTAAAAATACTCCTTTGTGTCTAAAATTTGATCGGGGTACAAAAATATGATGTCAACATGGTGAAGAAAAAGCATAATGTTTCATATAAAAGTGGATCTACGCGGTCGATATAGATTCCGCGGGATATGCCATGGGATACTTCACGAGTCGTCCTCGGAGTCATAGTCATCGGGTAGCAACGACCGGTATCTTCGCGCAGCAAGATCCTCTTCTAGGCCGCCATCAGTTTGCGGATCACAGTACCCTATTGGGGAAAGTTAAATCACATTAGTCCTCTACACATATAATACGTTTATTATATATTATCACAAATCGAACGGATGATGAAGAAACTCACCGTCACCTCCAAAGAAGCTCAAAGCAACTGGCAAGAATATCAGCGCATGAGAGGCGGCGAATATTACCAGCGCCAGCCATATCCGGAAGTAGTAGATTTCGAATATCTTGCTTCTTGTGAATGCGAGCACACAGACACCTAGAAGTTTTGTAACCGTGATGCCGGTGAAGACACTGCTGCCAACATTGACCAATGCCACCCATGAGCGAGCAGTGCGATGTCGGAATTTACCTCGAGCTTGTTCCAGAAGTGGGCTGGAAGGGAACATGAACGCACGTGCAACATGTGCGCAGAATTCGAACCCGATCCCGACGCAGATAATCAAGTTGACTAGCGAGACGGCATTGAGGGAAACATTGGCGACAGCCATAGTCCCGATGATATCGACTACGGTCATGACCACTGTTGCGGTGACGACTGCTCCGGTGGCTATAGAACCCAGGAGAATTGATGTGACAACAAAGATGATCGCGGTTGCGGATCCGAGAAGTGTCCCTGTGAGGCGGATGATGGATGCGTACTGGTCGAAAAAGATATAAAATTTGGAATAAGGGAAGACATCGATATTATGCTTTTTTGAAATGTCATTGGCAATACGACGAGCGGAGGCATAAGCTTTGATGAAGTCCTTCTGGCTGCGCAGTGCTGTGTGGCTCGTTCGGAAGTGACTTGCGTTGGTCATGACATGCTTCGAGTCGAGAACTAGGGCATTGCTATAAGGAGCCAAGCCTCCCAGAGGGCACGACTCGTCTGTAGGTGACTTCACCCATTTCTCTGCGTAGTGAATGAATTCAGATCCCTCTGGCATTCCAGATAGCGAAATATTCCATGGTGGATTTCTATGCTCAAAACAAATTTCCCCGTCTTCCTTACAGCAGTTCTGTTGAGGGTTCAACCAGTAAAAAAAGTCGTCGATCCAACTAGCAGCCGAACCAGAGATATAAGAAACATTGGGACGGTTAGATTCTTGTTCAAGGATAAAACCGAGTGAATATTCTTCACAGGTTGAAAATCGTCCGCAGAGTTGTTGCTGATGATGTCTGGCGGTAACATTCACATCTCGCGTTACAAAGTAGACAGGGGGCCCACTTCCGAAGTAATCATACAGGTCATTGAAGAAATCAATCAGGTATGAATCGTTGGGGATAGCGATACGTTGGTCTAATCCCAGAGCCACAGTTGGCAATAGCGCGAGACCAGCTGTGAAAATTCCAAGGAAAATAATCAGAACTAAAATCTTGGTCTGCTTCTGGAGAAGCCGAGTAGCGTATGTTTTCCGAATGAATCGCTGCAGCACACCTTCCCCTGCATGGTCATACGGTTGGCCGCCAGGGATCCCAGACGAATTCGCTTTTCGCACAGTAAGGCAAGGCAGGCAATCCGCTCGAAGACTCTCGACGCGTCTCTGATTCAATGCCAGTACAGATACAAACATCGTAACTTGTAATAAGGCGTTGATGAAGACGGCACCAGCAGCGTAGGCTGCGAAATTCTTGACAGCAGGCATCCCTACGAAAGCTCCCATCGCGAACGCTATGGTTTCTGTAGTCGCAGAGAGGAGGATGCTCGGTCCCATTCTTCCCAAAGCTCGTGCTATGCGCTCATCAATTTCTTCATCTGGGTGACTTTCATTTACGCGCTCAAATTCGTGAACAATAAGGAAAATATTATCGACACCGATTGCGAGGACGAGGAATGGGATCACCTCAGCGATGATTAATGTCACCTTGATTCCAGCTGCTGAGAAAAGCCCAACCGAAGCCGAGACAGACATCAAAACGATCAAGATGCCAACGATACCCAGAGTAAATTTCGATTGCACTAGGCTGTTGGCCGGGTTGCTGATGATGCTTTTCCAGGTCAAAGTTGTGGAGCCAAGAGCTAAGGAGGCGTAGATGAACATAATTACGTAGCTGATAACCACAATTTTCGCATCCGTGTTGGTAGATTTATTCAGCTCTTGCTCAAGGCTGATTTCTGTGTTGAAAGAAACGCGTAGCCCATGTTCAATTGCTTCTTCTTGAACGACTTCGAGAACTCTTTTCAAGCTATCCTCCCAATCTATTGCGCCAGCCTCTGCTTTTGTGTCAGGGGCATGATTGTTAACCACCCACGTGACAACGAGTGCGGACGCATTTAACACATTTTCGATCTGTTCATAACCCCCCAGAATCATTTCCGGTTTTAACGGTTGCTGGAAGTCGGGAAGACAATCAGCAGCCCCAGGAGACTCAGCGCAATGCTTCAAGTGATTTTCCCAGGTGTTGGGGTCGACATTAGAGAAAGAACCTCCAAAATACCCCGTCAATGACTGGATAACACAGGCGCTTCCAGTTGGGTTGAAACAAATATCGTCCAAGGAAAGCCCTTTCTCCAACGAAATCATGCGGCGAACTCGACTCTCCACGTCGAACCACCAGCTAAGCGTTTCGTAACTTAAAACAGGGCCTCGCCCACCTGGATGGGTGTCGTTAACGAGGAATGCTTGCTCCGCTCTATAGAAGGGCCCAAAATTCTCATCGAAAAATGCTTTTTCCTGCGCGGCGGCTGAGCTCGGGCTCACCCAAAGTTTGACAGGATCTGTTTCAACGGCGAAGCGTAGCCAGCCTAGGCTTAGCAAGCCACATATAATAATGCTGGTCGTTATGGTTAATGCCGGGAATCGAGCACAAGCGCCACCTAGACGGTTAAATACCATATCGAAAATCGAGTTTAACTTGTAGCTTGACTGGGGACGATCCAGTATACCGGCATCGTCAATAAGGTCGCCTTCATCGTCATCGTCGCTTGGACTAGTATCTTGCAGGAGCCTAACCCGTTCGAGTTTCCGCTGCTGGCGTCTTTGAAAGGCAAAATGACCCAGAGAGCCAGCGACCAAAAACAACAAGAAAACCGAATAGATAATTATGACAGAGAAGGACAAACAAGGAAGATGTCCAACGTGACAATAGCTGTCTTCTGCCAATTCTGGCAGGCGCGGGCACACTGCTGGACAATCGACACATGAACACCGATATTTCTGGTCTGAATCACTGCACGATTTTGGGATCTCTGGTAAAGGTCGCATGCCAGCGTCTTCAGGCCCCTTTGGCTCTGTCACAAAATTGATCTGAAAGGGACTGCCCAGCAGTTTCTTATCACCCAAAAATTTCAAAAACCGGGTATAATTCTTCGCTCCTCCACCGATAAAGTCTATCGCCTTGCCGCCGGAGGCCCCATTTTTCACATCCTTGCAGCTGTCATAAAAGCCTACTTGGTAGTCCTCCGACCACAGGTTGTCTAACTCGGTCACTACTTTTTTCCCTTTGACTTTATCCGTTTGTGTAACGTTGATGAAAAGAGACTGGTTCGGGGAGCATGTGAATGAGCAAAATAAGTTAAAAAAGTTCTCTTTGCAAGCTGGACATGACGCAATTATGCCCTCGGCCATCTTCAGGTTCGACGACAAAGCATCAACCTATCGGGCAAAAAAATCCAAGACAAGTGTCAGTTTAGTACGCTTCGATCTCCAGACCAAAAAGCCGATCTCCAACACGCAAAATCTCAGCGACTGGGTCATACCTGAGCGTCCTCGCAACAAACATTTCCTGTCCTCCATTTATCTCCACATAGCGAGGCCAGCTTCGTCCGCGTCTCCGCTGAAGGTTCCTTCGCAAGGCCATTATCGGGGCAAGGTAGCTCCCCACCAAAGAATGACTTTTTCCCACAGTGACCTCGCATCGCACATCGACCCTCCTCGTGAATCTTTGTCTCTCCTTGGGCAAAGACGGAGCTGCTATGGGCAACTACCAGTCCTGCCAGGAGGGTCAAGGCTGCGAGGCGCATGGCTGGATATTTTCGTCAGAGAGAAGTCAAGAGGGGAGTTTTCATAGATTCCAGCACACCCACTAACTGCCCCTTGTGGTTGACTTCCTCCAGGCGAGGTTCAAATCATCAAGGTAAAGCCAATATTTCAGTATTTAGGAAGTGAAAAATGGAGGGTTTTTCAGCGGTGATTACGAACGATCATGAGCGAAACGCGAGGGACACTGATCGATGGATAGATGAGGTTGGGCTTCCCAAATTTGCGACAACCTTCGAAACAAACCTGGGAAATGAGGCCGTCAAATGGTGGTATGGACTGAAACAAGTCTCCGCTAATAAGCTGGCAACTGCTGTGAAAGGCTCTAAATCACACACGAGGATAAGGATATATGGCTGGCAAATCGACGTGGTTTGTCGGGATGCGCAAAATGCCCCGGGGCAATGATGTGGTGATGGGAGAATGGCTGGACGCACGCTTATGTCATCCTATGACATCGATCCTTCCCAATTCTGTGGGGAAATGGTTGGCGGCGCTAGTTACAGAGCTTCTGCTTCTGCTTCTGCGAAGACACAACAAGTCACCTACGCCGTCAACAACATCCATTGTTCTCGGCCTTTCCAGGAACGAAATACAAACAGGGGCATTCTCTTTACTCCAAGAATATACCAAGGCACTATGTTGGATAGCGTAGCCCCTTGGCTTTTTCCCCGGCGTTATGCGAAACCGCCTTTGAGGCTTTGACAGCTTTTGACTGGCCCGCCGGATCCATTCTACGTCATAAAGTTACTCGAATTCAACGAGATCCCGGTCTAGGCCTATATTTACGAGGACAAAAACCCGTTTTCTACGATTCTCGGTTTGTGTTTAACTGCCTGGCGATCTTGCGGGAACTGGTTGTTTTGGCAAAATGCCAGTCGTGGCATTTTCCATCAGCAGCCCAGCCCTCATCCTCTTAGGCCATGAAATATGCCACTCTGAGGTTGGATGCTTGGCTCATGGCACTCTAAACTTGAATGCATCCATGGCATCTGAGGCTTTTCCCCGGATAATTCTTGTGAGCTGCTGCGATGGACTAGGACCGCCAAAACCTCCAGGCGCATTTATCCTCCAAACTCTCAAATGCATGCTCCTCCACAGGGAAAATACTTTTACCGGAGCCGCGTGTGGTGGATACCACACTAGATATGGGACGGGATGACCATACGCGTTTTACCTGCCAGAAAATGATGCCAGGCACGATATTATTTACCCAAACACACGAGCTAGAATTTGGAAAAGTACAAGAACCTCGCGAGAAAGTCTACAGAACCGCGTCCAAATTCAGCTGACAGATTGCCCGCCCCTCCAACAACATAGTAAAACGGAGCAAATACAGCCGGAATTGGATTACTCTGCTAAGACAGTAAAATATCAAAAACGGAGTACAAATAGAATAACGATGGACGCGAGAGATTCCTACAGGATATTTCTTTCTTTTTTTGACCACAAAAAATCCACATCGGAATAACGCGTGCCTAGCCTACCATCAAAAGCTTGCATACCAACCGCCGGTCACCCGCTGATCAGCATCGGCGCTAGAATAAAGGTTTGAGAACGGTTTCATCAAACCCTTCCTATCAGAAGTGCTCTCAAAAAGCTTTCTTTTCCCCACATTTCTGAACTTGCAACAGGCTGCCACAACAATGAACGCACATCAATTCTACCAGAGAAGCGCTGCAATCTCCCACATTTGGTTGTTGGTCTAGAACCTAGGGGGCACGGGTAATATTACACTTTGATTCACCCACTTCTCGAACAAACTCCTGGGTCCGTTTTCAGCCCCATCTGCTGATGATAATAGGAGTTCCTGTTAAGAAAATTCGTTCATGGACATTCAGTGGCATGCCCGTGAAAGCTGAAGCACATGCTGCCGGGTTCACCCGCTATCATATTCCGCAGTACCTGGTACAATCAGTTTCGGACTGTGAAGAACTGGCTGGTCCTAGGTACCTACAGGCCCGACTTGTCCTCTCCACTGTAGTTTGTGGAGTTGAAAGGATCCAGCCACAGCAGCTCTGTGTGATTAAGCATAATGGAGAGCCTTGTGCCTGGGAATTTAACAGTATGGATGTTGGATCACAAAAAAAAGCAATACCGCTTTCCACCGGCAATTTAGCAGCGGAAATACTAATCAAACTACATACGCAATAGCTATGCTCACGACCGGTTGCCACGATGTAGGATGCCACGCTCTAATATCAATCGCGAGACTTTTTTCCTTTCTGGGCAATGGAAAATGATATGAAGAGTGTGACCCGATCAGCCGTCCTCCGCCTCCTTACTCCACACACAGGCCACTTTTCAAACATAGAAAGACACCAGGTCTAAGCCAGCGGTTGCCTGTGTCAACTTGCAAAGCCTACCACAACTTTACCGAACTGTCAAGCAAGGTACCCGAGATCCCAGGAACTGTCGATTACTGTAATCGTTCAAGCTATTCCGAGGTGGCCAACGGCCAGCCCCTGACGACCGCGTCAGCCCCCTTACTAACACCCAAAAACCGAGCGACGCCGAATACTCGTAGGTTGGAATATTACTCTGCATCGAAGGTTGAGGCGACCTTGCAAAAATCCGAGTTTTGAGTTTTGTGGCACCTTTTATGCGTGTTCTTCTCCAGAAACTTCAGGGAAAAAGGGATAAGAAACTCAATCACCCCGGTTCCGCCACCCTCCAACCCACTCTAAAAAGTGGACGTCCCCCATACTTTTCTGCTCCTGGGCCCTCCTTAAGCCCCACATGAATGCGTCGAACATTCGATTGCTTCGCTGTCGTTCTGGTTGATGATTGGAAAGTGATTTTCGTCAAAAAATTTGTTCATATGACCTGCTATCTGCTTGCTGGCTAGTACTTGCTCCAAATATACGCTCCAGTTATTTTATTAGTTAAACTTCTGTGAAAACTTTTGCCTTGAATCACACCAACCAGCAGTTTACAAATCCAGGTAAAAACTTAATGCTTCCACACTCGAACCCTTGATTTAGGTTATGGAAGGCCCTCTGCCCGATAAAGTTCAAGCCACTCAGTTACGCTTTCAAGCCTCTTCGCCATCAAGATGGAGCTTGATCGCTGGACCCGTTTGTTCAACTACCATCCATGATAAGGCCTCGAGAATCCAATATAAAAAGAGAAATCGCCCACAACCAGATATCTCTTCTTTCCCTCCTTTGCTCTCGGCCACTCGATCTTGACATTTTCTATTCGCACATTCCTGCTTTGTTTTGTTTCCGTTCTTTTTTTATATTCTTTGTATTTCCGTGTACATATAATTTTTTATTTTTTTTTGTTTTCGTGCGCTTCTTATATTTTATATACATATTATCCATCTATCTCTTACCATGCAGTTATCTTCGGTTATATTGGCGGCAGCTGGGCTGCTCGCCCCCGTATACTCCAGAGCCATTATATCCATTGGGCACCGTGCTGAGGGCCTCAATGTCAGCCTCGCCTCAGCCGGAAACACCAAGGTCCAAGTTTCCGTAACGAACACAGGCTCTACAGAAATCTCAGTTCTCAAGGCAAACACATTCTTTGACAAATCTCCAACGAAGAAGGTCAACATCTACCGAGAGGGTATGTTCCATGGTTTTCCCAATAATGCAACAAAATGGATCATTATCTCAAGCTCAATATCACAGGCTCCCAAAAAGAAGTCCCCTTCAATGGCATTCTCCTCCGCTACACTCCTTCAAATCTCACCAAAGATGATTTCCAACCGATTGCCCCCGGCCAAACCGTCAACACCGAATTTGACCTCGCGGAAACCCTTGACCTCTCTGAAAGTGGCAACTACGCCGCCTCTAGTGAAGGCGTCCTCCCCTTCAGCAATCCCCAATACAATGGCATAGCCGGCGTTATCCCATTCAAGTCCAATGCAATCATAATAAAAGTCGACGGCAAACAGACCGCTGACGTCCTCTCTGTCGGCGCCAAATATTTCCATCTCTCCCGCCGCGCCGATATTAACAATGGGGGCTGCAATGCCGAGCAAAAACCCGTCATATCCAGCGCACTGGAAAGAGCCTCTAGCATCGCTGCAGAAGCTTCCAAGGCCGCTCTAGACGGCGATGTGCGAGTTTTCGAACAATTCTTCCGCACGACAGACTCTACCACGCGCCAGCAAGTCTCAGACCGCTTCCGTGCCATCGCCAGCGAGGCCGGCAACTCCACCGGCGGGATAGTCAAGTACCAGTGCAGCGATGCGATGGACGTCTGCAAGCCGAACGTCGTTGCCTATGCCCTTTCTGCATCGAATGTTATTGTCAACTGTCCGACATACTATACAATCGCTGCGACATCGCAACAGTGCGATGTGGGGGACCAGGCATTGACCGCCATTCATGAGTTGTCGCACATCGATGCGGTGTACTCGCCCGCCACGGCTGATCATGCGTATGGAGAAGACGCGTCCTTGGCATTGAGCTCCGATATGGCGCTTATGAATGCTGATACTTATACTTATTATGCAAATGGTGAGTTTATTCATTTTATTGTTACTATTTATTTCCCCTGCTGGAACAGCCAATCTTCCCAACAATCACTACTCAACGACGGATATGGATGGCAAAAATTTACATACATACATATATATACATATTTTCATGCTAACTGACAACCCTTCCTTCTCCCGTCTAGCCGTGAGACAAAACTGCAGCCCAAGCTAAAAAATGGAACATTCTTCCCCACGCTGTAAATTTCGAGAGAGAAGCCTGAAATATCGCCCTGAGCAGATGTAGCCTTTCTCTTCTTTTAAAAAGATTATATGTAACATGTGCGCAGAGGGGGGGAATCATCCACTTTACGCGGCGGGTACCCGCTGAAGATTCAGATATATATCAACGAACTGTGTACCGTCCAATTCAATCTGTGCATGGGCAGGGGCAGATTATGTAGAAAACGAGGGAAAATGCGCTGGTCATATTTTCTCCATGTTCACTAGAGCCGTTTTGTTTTGTATATACTACGGAGTATATATATATTGATTGGATGTATAGATTTGGTGAGGCTACTAGCTGAATGCAGCAACCAATCTTATGACCAAGAGGAAAATTTAATATAATCGTGAAATATGGCGTTAACTTGTTGCTAGTCGTTGGTGCATGGCAGATATCTCTCTACCAGGGCCTTTAACTGCAGATATGCGGTTCGAAATGCATGGTGAGATTATATAAATATAAACCTTTTTCTTTTTGTAAAAGAAGAGAATAAAAAAACACTAAAAAATTAAAATTAAAATAAAATAAAATCATTCCTTGCCTGCACTTGCCTTCCTCTATCCGACTTTGGTACAGGATGCTCAGATACGAAAAAAACGAAGTTTTGTTAGAACAGATAGATGAATGAATCGTATAGTTGAAAAGGGTGGATAGGCAGAGGCGTATTAGTTATGCGTGGAGTAGGTAGTTAGGACGGTGTAGTTCAAACCAGCGCGGTCGGTATGTTTGATAATGAATCTTTAAGAAGGCGGAAAGAGGGAACAAATGGTTTCGCGACATGAAAGGATCGAAAAATATAATAAAAAAAAGCACAAAGAAAAAAAGATGAAAACGACAAAAAAAAAAAAAAAAAAAAAAAAAAAAAAAAAAAAAAAAACCATTAACTTCAAGCTGCATTGAATTTCAAGTGCTAATATAGAAAAAAGAAGAACAGTTTACAGACGATTACAAAAAGGAAAAGAAATAGAATAAAACAACCCAAACCCAACCAAATCCGTCACATCACTATC
>LGRN01000298.1:0-33781 GCA_001883825.1 Emergomyces pasteurianus Ep9510
GAACCGAAAAAAAAAAAAAATTTGGGGGGGGGGGGGGGGAAGGGGATGGGTGGGTGGAGAGGTAATTCAAAGGGACGGAAAATGTGCAGTATCATTCCCCCATCCCATCTACCCACCCAGGGAGGGAAAATTAAGAAGAAAAAAAAAAGGGACAAAAAAAGAAAGAAAGAGATAATGAAATAACCGCTTCTGATGATGCAAACGTATGATATTGGCCATTGATGCAGGCCAGATTAGTGGTCCCATGCCTGTGTTCCCCCCTCAACCCGCCGCTATGGTTGGTTACATGAAGTGCTCATCCCATAGCTAAACATCCATGGTGTCAGGTATTTGTATGGAGGAGAGGGGATATGGTAGATAGTGGAATATAAGAAACATCCATAGCCTAAAGAAAACAGATTAAATGAAAAAGCAAAATAAAAGATAAAACACCAATCCTCGCGCAGAACCCACGTTAAAACATGAAGCATGCATAAACATAAAACGTGAAGAGAAAAAAAAGAGGCTTTTTGGCCCCCTCCCCGCGGCGCGCATCCAGCAATCCAGCAATCCAGCAATCCAGGATCCGTTTTTCCCAGTCTTGATGTCGTCATGAATGAACCATCGATCGCGTTAGAAAAATGATAATAAGGGGAAAAGAAGGATTGAACAGAGGAAAAGAAAAGGAAGCTCTCCCCACCACCAGGTAAGTCTAGCCAACCAAAAGCACGGGGGTTATTCCCCTTCCTGTTTTCCATCATTCTTACTTTTACCTCCAGACCCGCCTTTATCTCTATTAGCACCCGCAGCAGCAGCACCAGCTACCTTATTCCGACTCCTAGCCAAATCCAAATTAGCAACCTCAATCACCCCCTTCAACTCGGCAGCCGAAATCTCCGGCCCCAACTCGTCATCGTCTATAGCCGAAAAAGTCTCCACGGGTGTCACATTCTCATCTTCCTCCTCTTCTTCTTCAGTAGCAGCAATTTCAGCGCCCAGCTTCCCCGCACGCGCCTTTTTACGGGTTTCCCCGACGATCTTGTCGGCTTCACTGATGCCGCCCAGTTGCTTCGCGGATAATGGATGGTCGTTGTTACTATCTGCACCAAGATTCTCTGTCTCCGTCGTAGCTGACGTGCGCCGTGGTTGGTGCTGTTGCTCTATCGCTTGCTGGATGGCCTTTGTGTCAAAACGGACAATCATGCAGGAGAGGTTGTCGGTGCTGAAGCGGGAGAGGGCGTGGTCGACGAGGATTTTTGAGGCGAGTTGCGGGTCCTCTGTGCCGCGGATGAGGTCAACGGCTTCTTGGTCGGAGCAGACGTCCCATAACTGTACAAAAGGGAAAATAGGATTAGTTTTGTCCAAGAATTTATAGGTGCGACAAAATGGGAGAAGGCAGACGGAAGTTGGAATTGAAAATAAACAATAAGGAAGTATATAAAATACTCACACCGTCGCAAGCTAAGATCAGAAACTCATCCGTTTCGGGTTGGATGACGGTTTCTGTCGTGTATGGGTGGCCGGTAACGAGATCTTTCATATAGGAGTCTCCTAACGCACGAGTGACAGCGAGAACGCCGTTTACTCGATTGTTAAGGATGAGGCCTCCCGCATTGGATATTCGTTTCCCCTCGTTCTCGTCGCTGCCCTTGTGGTCGTACGATAATCGTAGAGCTTTGCCATTCCGACATAAAACAACTCGTGCATCGCCCACATTTGCGGTATATAGTACACGCTGTCGAGATATTGTTGTTTCCTGGGTCTTTTGATTTGCAGCTCCTGGGACCGAGGCTGATGATAATCCCGAAGGTTCTAAGGAAGTCTGTGCGGACGGCAGGTCTGCGTTATTATCCTTTTCTGGCGCTAGAGTTGGGGTTGACTTGGATGCGGCCGGCTGTGACGAGGTGGTCGCATTGGGAGGTGGAGCTGTCGTTGTAGCTCGATCTTCCCATCGTAAAACCGCAGTTACAGCAGTACACCCACTGTTTTTTAAGGGGAGCTTTTCCAACTGCTGATCTACATTGGTGAATGCCTGGTCAAGGAGTTCTGGCACAGGAGCATTGGGGTGCTTTCTCATTATATCCTCCAAAATCAGATGTAGTTTTTTCCCGCACCACTCCGCCGCAAACGCCCCAGCATGTCCGTCGAAAATGGCAAAGTATCCATTGTCCGTTTCAACCATAGGAGTCGAATCATCAGACTCTGCGGACGTAGATATCGACTCCTCAGAATGTTTGCTGCGGGCAGACGAGTCAGCTTTGGGTGGCGTCGGGGCCGTTGTTCCAAGGAAATTATAAAGATAGGCATGTGTGTCCTCCATAGTCCTGCGACATTTTCTGTTTTTATCCTCCGTCACGCCAACCCGAAACGACGAGCGTGCAGTCGGTGCTGATTCACCAGCTGAGTTATTCAACGACCCTTGAGGCACGATCAGGGCGGGGTCCATCTTCCCGAGCTTCTGTATCGGCGTCTGGGCGTGCTGTTCCCTCTGCGACTCCCGTGCACTCGAAAGGTGTAGCGAATTTTTAGCGTTGGAGAAGAACGTGGCAGCCTTGGTCATAGAGCTGCTTCGTCGCTTCTGCTGCTCTACTGACGGGCTCCGGTCCTCGTTGTTGCGGGGAGACAGGGAGCTGCTAGGCGAGGTGGCTTTGTTTTCCAAGCCAGCAGAAGTATCCTCCGTGTTGATGGATAAGACAGTTGTACCAGGGCCGGAGAGAGTGGAGGAATCGTCTTTCTCTTTGGTAGGGCTCGTGGAGCCGCCGAACATTCTGTTCAGCAACCCACCCTGGTTAGAGGCGAAGCTCCTCCGCTTGCTTCCTGCCAGCTTGACAGTCCGAGAAAAGTATAGGAGATCTGGTGTCGAGGGAAGTAGACAGAGAAAGACGGGCGGAAAGGGATTTTTTTTATCTCTTAGGACGAACGCGCTTTTATTGATTCTATTGAGTCGAGTGGCCTGAGAGTACTCCGTAAATAAAAATTATTCGTGATGTTCAGCAGGGGGTTTATGAGCCTAGTATCGAATAACGTCAGTCCCATGCTAGGAGGGCAGAGTGAATGTAAAAACCACCAGCACAATCAACATGATTGATCTCGGTATTACTATTTATTTAATCAAAATCCAAGTGACGTTTTATGGAATCAGTTTCTGTCCCCAGCATAGATCAAGTACACCTAAGTGCCCCCAGGATTCCAAAACCAGACCCTTGGTAGTAAACAAGCGGTAGAGCAGGCTCTCGGAAGAATAATTAAAATACTCCGTACCTTGAAAGTAATAGTGGCAAAGCAATGGACGTTTCACGCGGATATCACGGGCAGTATCCCCACCAGCAGGTTATTTCCCAGCAACCCTAGCGTGGGGCTCGATCAAAGGTACAGTAATGACGGCGGGGGATTTGTGGGGGCAAAAAGGAGGATACGTTTTGGTGATAACCAAGCAGGCCGTTTTGACGAACAGGAGATAGTGGTAGGTCCTCTTTGTCAGTCAAAGGAAGCTCTGTAAATACGGGTGTTAACAAATGCAGCAAGGATGAAGTAATTTATGAGCAGCGGAAGCATTGAAGTGGAATTCTCTGAGAAAATGACGTGGAGAAAGCAAGAAAGTTTGATGTGGGCTTATTTTTTTTTTTTTTTTTTCGCTCTGTTGTTTTGGGGGCTGCTAAATATTATGGAGAGAGCATTCAGCAGCGGGGGGCGGGGACGGGGGAGACAGAAAGACAAACCCCCCCCCCCACCACGAGTTATACAGTCAAATCAGGACATACAGTGAGTTGAGAAGGAAAAGGGCTTACTTCTAATCAGTTGTAGAATTCTAGTGTCTAAAGGAGCAGCGCGGGTTGAAAATGGGGGAGTTGGTTGTAGTTAGCGAATACAATAAATGAGGGAGAACGGAAATGTTGGTCGAGAGCAGAGCGGAAGTTGGATTTTGGTGAGCCCCTGGACTGGAAAGGGACTCTCAAGGGCCCGGCGCTAATGAAACAACCTAAAGGCGGGCAAAGAGATAATCGCACAGAGATGGAATAATCGGCGACGATGTCATACAGCACCGTGTGGGCATGTATGTAGTCTGTTTCTGTCAGTAACTAAGCTACTAGCCTGGGCTATTTTTGTAACTGGGAGACTCCATAATTTTATGCCCGGCATGCGGCTATGGACATCCATGATTAAAGCTGACCGAAGATCGCGGGGTCGCTGCCAGGCATCATAACGGGGGCATTATCGGTCTTTTCCAAGGTTATCTCTCAGCCATTGTTTCCTTCTGTTTGAGAGCACTACGGATATTAATAATAATAATCATAATAATATTCTTCTAGGCATCATGTTGCTGTATAACAATAAACTGAATCTATATTTATATTTTGTTGATGGTGCTTCATATGGTATGTATTCATACCTTTCTCCGGCTGTTGCGAGACACGACCACTGTTAGGTATCAGGAGTAACAGCGTTGATGAACTGCACTCTACTTTTGGGAATTTGTTTTTGTATAGGATTCGTAGGCTATGTGATACATGGATGTAGAACAAAAGGTCATGAGGCTCTCCGTACTGTTCATTGCCCGTCACAATTGCGTAGGGGGGAGCAAACGTCGAGAGGAGAACGTGCGCAGCGCGGCCGGGGATACCGGGATTTCGGAGAATTGCAACTGAAGCCATAGAGATCTGGTTGAGCTGGCAAGAACCAGTTCAAACGTCGTCATTTCCAGGGGTTTACACAATATATAAGCGCGACAGCGTGCTGTGAGCAAGACGGTAGATGGTACAACACAAGCCACCTCCTCTTTGGGAGGCAACCCAGCATAGCGGAGAGAGGCGGGGCGCTGCTTTCTCAAGCAGTATATAATGCTCAATTTGTATTCCATGATCAATCTCATAACCCCCATGCTACAAGATATCCGGGATATAATAAAAAGAAGTAATCCATAGTGAGAAAATAAACGCCAAACGCCGCTTACCTGCCGCAAAAAAAACCGAACAATAAAACCTCGGGTGACGTCAATTCATTATTATCCCATGGTCCTATCAGCGTCGGAGACTGTCTAGTCTCGCTTGTAAATCGTCATCGTCTGTATTTGCACCGGCACCGGCGCTGCCGCCGCCAACTGCCTGGGCCACTCGCCCTTCCGGGACAGACGCTTTTTGCAACTCCGAAGGAGTCTCCCCCATCTGTGATCGCTAGCTGTCAGCAAAATATTCAGAGAATTATACATGTCCGGTCGATCATGAAAAGCAATCAAGCCGAAACGAAAAACTAAAAATAAAAATAAAAAATAAAGGCATACGCGAGCCGTGAACGGTGAACGGTGAACGTGAAAGAAGAATAAAGATAAACATACAGCCTGCCCAAGATCGACGCCAATCTCATCCAAAACCTCCTTCACAATCTCCTCGCCTTCCTCCTCATCCTCTAGCCCCGTGGCTTCGTCAATAGCATCGTCCATCAACTCTTGCCGCTGGTCCATGATTTCATTTTCTCGTTCAAATTCCATAGCTATTCGTTGTAGAGCGGGGAGGTTCATCTGCCGGTTCATGCTGCCTAGGAGCATGGTTGCGCCTTTCATGGATTGCATCATCTGCTCATTACTCCTGACGGTCTACACATAAATAATAATAATAATAGCAAAAGCACACCGCTTCGTTAACATATCCGACATGTAAGAGGTGTCTGTTCTCTGGATTTGACGTAAAAGAAAATCGTACCTGGATCCGGAGGGAGATGGCTTGTAGCTGTGTTCGCATCGAGTAGAACTTTTGGATGTACCTAGACGAACAAAGCAGGGACAAAGGAGACGGATAAATTAGCAACTAGTAACGACGAGGCTCAAGAGCTCAACACCAAGGGAGATATGAAAAGTTCAACTCGACATACCGCCGCGTCCTGACCAGGTCCTTCGCTTGAATCTTACAGGCGCCTATTTGTCCATTCTTTGCGTTCTTCTTGATATCCTGCACCAACTTCTTCTCCTGATTTTCCAGCTTGACGCGTTCTCTATCTAATTCCCGCTGTGTTTTTTCCAGGGCCCGTTGGTGTTTTCGTAGACGCTCTGCGGGCGTCATGCGCTTTCCAAAGGCCCATTCTACGATCTGGTTGCCTGGTTTAAGTCATCGTCGATAGCGGGACAGGTGGGGGTGTATGGGAACAAACAGTAGTACTTACATTCATCGTATGTTATATGGAATGGGAAGGGCAAGAGAGGAAATATAATACTCCGATATTGAAGCACTCAGTAACTATCACACTGAGAGTTGAAGTTGTATTTGACCGGCTAGATTTTTATGTCTTGAAAAAGTTGTAATACTTAGTGATAGGTTGACGAAGTTCTGCTGTGGCTGCTGCTGATCGTCCCAGGCGCCACGCCAAGGCCCCTGCGGCAACCCGTTTCCGGAAAATCATAAAATATCCGGACCATCATCAATGAAAACAGAATCGATTCTTTCTTCCATCGAGCGTCATGAATTATTGCTTTTCATCCCCTCTAAACCCTGCAACACATCACCACGCCTCAACCGCTCCTCTTGATTTCATGCAAATGCTTGTTTATCTCCTCTAATCGGCGTAGCCCGCTTGCTTGCCATGAGTCAGCAATATTTCTCGACAGACGCCGCTTCGTCGGCTGGGGTGGGTTCTTCGAGACACGCCCCTGGAGAATCTTTGAGCAGTCCCCGTCCAGATGGCGAAGGCCCTGAATATATGGTCGTTGGATCCGGGTCAGTGTCACACAACGCGACGTCGCTGATGGCGTCGCTGAATCACGATTCTGGTTATGGAGGTAGCATAATGGGCGAGAGTTTGGATGGATATCCGTCGGGACTGATGGAAGACCGGCCGACGCCTTCACATACGCCTGTACTTCCGGGACAATTTAACGAAGCTGGTTCGTCCGTTGAATTCTACTTTTAATATGGGATAAATCCTCGTTTACTGATATATTTATTCTATATAGCTGAGCACGAAAGGCACGTTGTCGCAAGCCATGTCCATCAATTACTATAGTATGTGTTTACCCGCGTCGACTTGAGATACTTCTCTTTCTATTTTTCGTTTCTCTTCTTTTTTAACATATTTTTGTTTCTTTTCCCCTCCAGCAATTCGAACCGAACCCAGCTTAGTCGATCGATCACTCGTACCGTAGAACTTCTCAAAGAGCTCCAGCAAATGAACCGCCAGTGGCCCGCACACTATCCACCTGTTCAGGCCACCCAACCCGTTTCCCCATACCCATCCGGATTGCAGCGAGTACAGTCCTACCAGGTCGATGCAGCAAGATCAAGTTCTTTTGAAAGACCGGACCCTCTACGACGCATGACCGCAGGAGTGGATGGGAGTGCGATTCCTGACTCCGTCAATGCTGCAGAAAACAGACCCCCTCCTGGACCACGGCTGGTGACACCGCAGATTGCCCAAGAATTTTCCATCCTGAAACTGGACCTTAAACTTGGTTCATTATCGCAGTCAGAGTTGGTCCATTCGCTGGAAAAGAACTCCATTGCCTCTTTGCTTGATGGCAGGGTTAGCCAGAGCATCAGGCATCTGCTTTCTTTGAGGGATAGGATAGAAGATTTGTCCAGTAAGGTGTTGATTACTGGTGATCTTAATGCTGGCAAATCCACATTCTGCAATGCTCTGCTGCGCCGCAAAGTTCTACCAGAGGATCAGCAGCCTTGCACGAGTATTTTCTGTGAAGTGCTGGATGCAAGAGAAAATGGTGGTATTGAGGAAGTCCATGCCATCCACAAGGACCGACCGTATAACCGGAACGACGAGAGCACATACGACGTGTACTCCATACGAGATCTGGAGTCGTTAGTGGTGGACAACAGCAAGTATATGCAGTGCAAGATTTATTTAAAGGATATACGGACGATTGACGAGTCGTTACTGAACAATGGCGTCGTCGATATATCTATCATCGATGCCCCCGGCCTGAACTCTGATTCCGTCAAGACTACTGCTGTTTTCGCTCGACAGGAAGAGATCGACGTTGTCGTTTTTGTTGTATCCGCTGCCAATCACTTTACTTTGTCCGCCCAGGAATTTATCATGAATGCCGCCCACGAAAAGGCTTACATTTTTATTGTTGTGAATGGTTTCGACAATATTCGGGATAAACAACGATGCAAGGAAATGGTTCTGAAGCAAATTGCTAAATTGAGCCCGCGGACGTTTAAGGAGTCAGCTGAACTTGTTCACTTTGTGTCAAGTAATGCAGTCCCCGTCATGCCTGCTATCACAGCCGGTGGTGATGGAGGAGAGGGAGGAGAGGGAGGAGAGGGAGGAGATGGGGGCGACGGTGGCTCAGACTTCGATGGCGAGGATGACTCAAAGGGCAAGGGAAAGGCCCCTATTGCAGCAGATGATAACGGCAAGGGTAAGGGCAAGGAGAAAGAAAAAGTTCAGGACTTTGAGAACCTGGAGGGCGCATTGCGTCGATTTGTCCTTGACAAACGCTCGCGCTCGAAACTTGCTCCTGCAAAGACCTATCTTTTGAACATCCTTTCCGATCTCCATGTTCTTGCGTCCGCGAACCGAGATGTCGCGTCATCCGAGCTCGATCGCATGACAAGGGAACTCAACGAACTCGTGCCCGCCTACGAGGAGAGCAAGAAACGTCGAACAGAAGTTACTGAGAACCTTTCTAATTCTATTGATGAATCATGCGAGGATGTCTATAACCATTCTCGGACCACTTTGTCGACTAGAGTATCAACACTTGCTGAAGCTACTCTTGGAGTCGAGTATCCTGGCCTACTCTCCGCATTCCAATACGCAGAAGATCTGAAGCTAGCTATGCTAGACGAGCTCGCCGCATCCGTCTCTGCTTGCGAGGATTACGCTCGCGAGAAATCCGTCAAGGGTGTCAACATGATTCAAAGCATCGGCCTCCTCCACGTTGGAGAAGATAAATTCCCCAATCTTAATTTCCGTGCAGATCTTATGTTCAAACAAAGGCGACATATCACTGCCAGGCAACTTGATACTGAAATCGATCTATGGGACTTTTTCGATATCACCGGCTTGTGGCATCGGCAGGAAAAGGTTGCTGGAACTGGCATGGCTATGACTGTTGTCACCGTGCTCGGTGGCAGGGCCTTGGGTGGGTCAGGTTGGATCGACGGTGCTCTTGGTGCCGCTAGGATTGTGGGAACTAATAATATGAGGAGGATGCTCGTCCCGGGCATGATTGCAGCAGGTGAGTTTTCCCCGTTTGACCTACTACGTTTCCCCACCTTACTCTTCTAGCCCACACGAGCTAATATGTGAAATTCTTAGCATTTTTAACTGCATCATACCTCCTCACCCAAATCCCGAACGCCCTCCCTGCCAACATCTCCCGAAAACTCTCCGAAACTCTCGCGGAAATCGATTACATTCACACCAACGCCACTCGCATCTCATCCGAGGTGCGTCGCGTCCTCCGCATGCCCTCTTCCAGGTTGCAATCGACCCTACAGACAGCCACCGAAGACTTAGCAAAACGTAAAGATGAAGTCGGCAAAACCAAGCAACAGAGCGAAATTGCTAGCAAGTACTTCTCAAATCTATTCCGGGAGAGCAGTGAGGCTCGCAGGACCGTTGAGCAAGTTGACCTCGAATCGCCGCTGCCAGCTAGCATGGCGCAATATCAACAACAAACTGCACAAGGTTCGGGTTCTTAATTTTCCCATGCCACGGACGATTTAAAAGAGAAAAAAAAGGAGAGTTACAGGAGCCGCCGCCTAGGGCTCTTAAGTACTGGTCTTACCCGACGTCTTCAGTTTTTCTGCGTCCTTTTATTGCTCCCTTGGTATTGCTTGAATTCCCAGACATTCATGTCATCTTTTGTTCCTAATGTTTGTCTCCATATATATGTTCGTATGTACTAATGCCTCTGTCTTCTTTCCTATCTGAAAATACCCCACCCGCTCCCTTCTTTTAGCATACAACCCCTTTTTATTATAACCCTCCGACTCCTCCGACTCCTCTGACGGCGCCCTCAATTGCATGGGATAAGATTGCTCATCTCCCTATATAGTTCACGGCGTAATCTGGCGCCTCTGACATTTTTCACCAAACAAAATCAGAAAGTAACACTATGCCCTTCGCAAGTTTATTTCGTGCTGATACCGGATGCTAGCCGTTTTGTTTCTTTCCTTGGCATCCTTACCCATCTCTTTATCTATCTCATTTCCCTTCAAGTGAAGGTGAAGGGAAAAAAAACATAACTCAAAAAACAATAATTTTGCTTTTATGGAAACTCAGCATTTGCTGTATTATAGTCTACATAATACGTACGAGGAATTATCAAACAAGTTTATACTATTGTTCGAGGTGATGTGATGATTTTATGCATTATGCAATGTCCCACTCGCCCTTGTTTTCCAGTTGCTTATTTTCCTTCCCGAACCGACGCCAAGCGAAATCATTGCCACCAATATATCCAAAAAGAAACACCGCGTCCCTTCCGCACGAAAAGTCTTTGAAGGCAGCCCTCACAAAACGAAAATACGATGCCTAATTGCTGTAGAGTCTTCACACATCACCGTTTTTTGAGACACGTATGTATATAGATGCACACGGGGAAGTGGTTAGGCCAAATAATGCAAAAGTTCATGGTCATAATCCTTCATAAGTGACCCCTTTCCCCGACCTCCTAGTCCTCCTTCTATTCCCCCACCCCTCTGTATCATGATCTTTAAGCGTTAAACTCTTCGAGGTTATCTCACGGTGTTTGGCCGTGGCCTTGGCGGCGGCGGAAGTCGTGTCTTTCGCATTAGCGGCCCCCGCCGCTCCGCTGTCAATCTTCGCCCTCATCGCCGCCGCATCGGGAATTTCGTAGCCCAACTGTGTCATCGCAGGCGTGTCATCATCGTCCTGGAAGCCCGCCCCGGCATTATCACCATTACGATCATGGGGAAAATCAGCATAAGCATGTGTACGAAACATTTCCAGGCGACTCTCTAGCAACTGTTGAGCTTCTGTCATATCCGTCCTTTTATTCGCAAAGAGGGAGGAGAAGCTGGGTGCGTTGCTGAGTGCTTTCTTCGGGGGGCTGTCGAAGCCTAGCCCCTCCACGACGCTCCCATGGCCGTCTTCGTTCATGGTGTCGATGGAGCTGGCTCGGGACATGCGGGTGTCACCGGACACTGTGGCGCCTAGAAGTACTGAGGAGTGCGAATTGGCGCGGCCAAGGAGCTGTTTTCGGCGTTTGCGTTGCTGCTGTAAACCAATCCCAGCACCATCTCTGTCGTCAACGCTAGATGGCTTGGACGACGCTGCTCGCCGCTTTTGTTTTAGGAATTCGTTGAGGGCGATGTCGAGAGTCGTTTTGGGATCAGGATTGCTATTGCGATTATTTTTCGGATCCTCTGCTAATGTGTTTTTTGACCGAACGGAGGGGATGGGGACAGTGGGGATGGTGGGGACAGGGGTTTTGTTGCGCTTTGAAGGCGAGGGAGAGCGACTGGTGGTGTTCCGTGGCGAGTTTGCTGAGAGCTCCTGGAGGGCGCTGCCAGGCGGGACACTTGGTTCTCGCGATATTGGTGTCTTATGTTCGATTCTTTTCATTGGGGGGAGAGTGGTAGGGTGCTTAGATGTACCCTCGTCAGGGAACTCTGATATTTCATTTTCTAATGGCGCCTTACGCTTCCCCATTTCATCTCGCTTCGTTACGTCCCGTTGAATAAGCTGGGTCGGAGATCTATTGTTTTGGGGTAGTTTACGTTCAAGTATATATGGTGTGAAGGATTTTCTCTCCCCAGTCTGAACGGAAATCCACAGCCAATCCGCAATGACAGCTGGGATATTCCATTCTGCGACATGTCGTAGTTTTTCTTGATTCGGGTTTGCACTGTTGCAAATAAGCACTGATGCATTGGGGGTGAGAAACTCGTCGTAGGTGGCCCCTAATTCCGTTTAGTCTCTAAAAGTTGTTCGTTCGAAGGGGCCAAGGAAAGAACCATACCCATCACTTTGACGAGCTTCGAAAGATGTAAGAGGTCAATACCTGAAAACCCAGTCGAGCAAACTCTCAATCCTTCAAATGCTACTATAGGTTAGAAGTATTTCACGCTTACACCGGACAAGGTGTACGAACCTGGTATCGGGAATTTGGGGAAAGGTGTACTGGTAATATGGGCCTCTGGAGGAATGAGGGCATTATTATGCAGACATTTCTCGACCCATAAGTCCGTCACGATTTCTGGTTCTGTGGCGAAATCATCAATAGACGGAATTTCGGAGCGTGGTAAATTATGCGGCACGAGTATATATATCGCAGGGCCGGTTATTGGGATGTCTTCTACAAGAGCCCTCAGGGTCGAAACGATTTGAGCACCACGAGAGAGTAGGTGAGTCTCTAAGATTCTAGTCTAGCAGCTTGTTAGTTGAAGGATAAGGTGGTGAAGAACTGCATTGCTTACTTGACTTGAAGAGAACCCTTTTATAAAAAACCTAGCGCCGAACCAGAATCCAAGACGAGACACATCAAGCTCCTGTGACCTTTGTGCGGCGGTTTCGTTCATGTCCGGGCGAGCTTTCTCAGTTATGGTGGTCTCACTAGCAAAAGACTTCGGCTCTTGAACCAGCCATGGCGTATCCGCCATGGCCATTTGTCCGTTAGGATCGTTCTGAAAGCTAACGCTCGAACCTGAGGTTCTCGTAGCATCACCAACAATATCAGTCCAAATACCATCGTTTTGGCCACCTAGTTTCATGCTTGCAACCCTTCGAAGTTTACGGGTCCGTTGAACACCGGTGTTGGCAGCTTTTGGTCGCTTCGCGGGAACCATCAGAACGGATCTATTCCATGCGCCAATGCCCTGTTCTTCAGCTGGGATCAGGGGGTCATAAAGGCTTTCGTCAAGAGCCATCCCTCGCTCGACGCTATCTTCAAGCCATTTTAGGCTAACCACCGTTATTTTCCATAGAGTTGCATATTTATATTTCTGGCCGCATCCGGATCGCGCAATTAAATGGGTAACGCTCTTTGTAAGGTCCCTCCGAAACTCCGCTCCATTCTCCGTGATTGTTTTCTGTATTGAGTTCCTGTGATCCACTTTTGGTGATGAGCAGAGTGTCAAACCTACAAAAGAAAACGCACAACACAATATCACTTACTGTCGTCAAATCCCGTAAGGCATATAGATAAGCCAGCAAATGTGGGAAATCGATATTGTTCTTCCAGCTCATGAAGGTTGGTATCCCCTCCAAGTACCCAGGAGGACCGGACAGCTTCCACCCATTCTGCTTTTAGCACCTTTATGTCGGCTCGCTCCTTGGCCACATATTTATATTTTGGGGTATTCAGTTCTCCGACTATCAAATGCGTGACATCTGAGGTGAGATCGAATTTATGGACGGCTCCCATTTGGGTGGCTATGGCAGCCAATTGTTCCTATATAGAAACGAAACAATCAACAACTATAGTAGCCAGACACATGTGTCCAAAAGAGACGACCCTACCCGGTGCTCTGGCAATACCGAAGTACAGCAAAGAATCACCCCCGCAAGAGGGTGTTCCTTGTCTAATATCCATGAGCATTTGAGCGCTATTTACATAGGGCGGGAAGTTGTTACTTACCTGGTGCTGCGTCCTCCTCCAGCTTCATAATCGAAACCAGTTCATAACCTCCAGCTAAACTGGCATGGGTTAGATGGCAGGTTTCCAAATATCAAACAAACACCGTCTGTCGCTTTGATATTTCTTCTTCATGTAATTCATTATATTTGTCGTTGACTGCAGCTGAACAACGCGATCAGAGCTGCCAAACACGCGGTCATATGATTTCGCCTGCCCTAACGAGCCCCTTCTGACCGTCAGAACTGTTATTGGCTCTGCAGGCTGTCACGTGGGGCGTTGATAAATGGATCCCTCGCGTCTCCGGACCTGCGATGTTCGAAGCCGTAAATAATAAAGTCAAACTGATGACACCACCAACCACCAGGTGATATACGGCATTTTGCAGTCCAAGCCCGGCATAAATTAGTTCGCCTGAGCACTACAAGGCGCTTTTTATGTCCCGGTATACTTCTTTAGCCAGAGCTTCGACTGCAATCGCTAACCCGTCGTTCTTTCGATTGGCTTCGCGGCCACTCTTTACGACCCACCGAAGGCGAGAGTTTGCAATGTTTAATCAAGCGGTGCGAAAACATACCGCTCCTGCAAAGGCGCTGTTCCCGATCACTGCTCCTCTGAATAGGGCTGCCCCTGTTTCCTCCAGCCAGACCGCTGGGGTAAAACGGAAGTTGGATACTGTCCAACCCCCTCCATCAGAGACTCCATTAGCGGTACTTCACAGCAACGTGTATTTCGACGAGAATGATTTCGACGATGACATAGACCTAGATGAGCCTACTAGCTTTTCGATAAGCCTGGCTCAACCGCAATCGTTCGCTTCTTCCCACATTAAAACACCAGAGCTTCCTCCTCCCCTAGAACACCCGGCACCACCAAGTGATAATGCCCCTCCAAGCACTCTCCCGCTTCCATGGTCATCCTCACCTCCTACACATTTACTTCCTCCAGCAAAACGGCGTACTTTACCATGGCAAGACATTGAAACGCCTCAAGCGGACAGTAGAGCCCGAATCAAACAGCAAGCAAAATCTTTTACCTGCACTCCGGCTCCTAATAAAACGGTATCCTTACCATGGGATAAAACCATGAGTACCGTAAAGGAGGAGCAGAAAGAGTTACGAAAGCAGCAAAAGTTGCGCGTTAGCTCCGAGAAATCCCTTCCGCAGATGGGTACAAGGACCCCAAAAGTCGCCCCTATTTTCCTGAGTGAAGAACAGAAAAGGGTAGTGGAAGCTATTGTGAAGGATGGTAAGAGTATATTTTTTACGGGTTCTGCGGGGACTGGAAAGTCCGTTCTCATGAGGGAGATTATCAGAAAGCTGCGGGAAAGATATAAACGGGAGCCGGACCGCGTTGCTGTAACAGCTTCAACCGGACTTGCAGCATGTAACATTGAAGGTGTCACCCTTCATAGTTTTGCTGGTATTGGATTAGGAAAGGAGCCTGTGGCGGACCTTGTAAAAAAGGTTAGTTGACCCCTGCTGCCAATTGGGGCCTGTCATTGATAAGCTCGGCCAGGTAAAACGCAACCAGAAGAATAGGACCCGGTGGTTGAGGACAAAAGTTCTTATTGTCGACGAGATTTCGATGGTTGATGGTGATTTGTTCGACAAACTTGAGGAGATTGCTCGCAAGATCAGAAATAATGGTCGCCCCTTCGGAGGGATTCAGTTGGTTGTCACTGGCGACTTTTTTCAATTACCTCCAGTGCCAGATTCAACCAAGATGGCTAAATTTGCTTTTTCAGCCTCCACTTGGAACACCACCATCGAGCATACCATTCTTTTGACCCATGTTTTTAGGCAAAAGGATCCCAAATTCGCTGCTATGCTGAACGAGATCAGATTGGGAAAATTGAGCCCGGAGACGATCTCATCTTTCAAACAACTATCTCGCCCTTTGAATTTCCAGGATTCACTAGAGGCAACAGAGCTGTATGTTTATTGCGTTATCACTATCTGGATGAATATTTTAGCTGATTATCATTTTAGTTTTCCTACCAGATCGGAAGTCGAGAATGCCAATTCTGCCAGAATGAGTAGACTCTCTGGTGAGACGATGGTGTTCACTGCTGTTGATAGTGGAACGATGCAAAACGAAGCGCAGCGTTCACAACTGCTTGCAGATTGTGTTGCACCTGTCATTCAACTTAAAAAAGGAGCCCAGGTCATGCTCATCAAGAACATGGACGAGACTCTTGTGAACGGATCATTGGGGAAAGTGGTTGCCTTCATGGATGAAGCTAGGTTCGACTACTACAGTAAAACCGATGAAGGTTTTGCTGGTGATCCGGGCCACGATGATCGCACCACCCAGGCAATTAACAAAGTGAAATCTTATGAGAATAAACCTGGGAGCGTTAGCGCGAAAGGCAAGTGGCCGGTCGTTTGTTTTGTCCAGCCAGATGGGACGGAGAGACACCTCCTTTGCCAACCCGAGACATGGAAAATCGAGCTGCCAAATGGTGAAATAAGAGCGCAACGAACTCAGGTTCCCCTCATACTTGCGTGGGCTCTCTCCATCCATAAAGCGCAAGGTCAAACTTTGCAGCGGGTTAAAGTAGATCTTGGACGTGTTTTCGAAAAAGGACAGGCTTATGTTGCACTTAGTCGAGCGACCTCTCAGGCTGGCTTGCAGGTTTCCCGTTTTGATCCCCGCCGAGTCATGGTGCACCCTAAAGTATTAGAATTTTATTCGAATTTATCCAGCATACACAACATCAAGGACGCCGCCAATGCCAATGCGGATGCGGATGCGAATGATAGTACCAAACTCATCAATGCCAAACGTGATCAAGCTAAGATTGTCAAGCGGACAGCTTCTGACTACTTAGATGATTTTGACGATGACCTGCTTGAGAGCATATATGCATGATGCACCTTATTTTCCGTCGCATTCTTTTATGGAGCAAAGGTTTAGCCACATCGGAACATTGTCGATCACATTTACACACACCATTCATTCCTGAACGTGAATCCTTTCTTTTGTCTTTAGCATATTTTGCCATGTATTTATATACCTTTTCTTGACGCTTCAATAAATTTTTCCACATGGGTAGGCTTAGATTACAGATATATCTTAGCTAGATGTATAACCGGGGGGAAGTCAACACCTAACTTTTATATATTCAATTCATTTCCCGCTGCATGTCTGAACTGAGTCATTTCCCTGTTTTAGCTCCCGGGTGCACCATGGGGTATTGAATCGCAAATTTGACTTTTGCTGTTATCGATAAGCATGTCACGTGGAATGCCATTTGGCTGCGCATCAAAAAGTTGTTTCATTTTCCACCTTGAACAATGATAACTACACGATCTGCTAGAAAATTACTTACTGCGCTTACAAAGAATCTGTTCACCACTATGCGAAATTTCAAATCTTAACTGTTTCCATTCCGTTCTCCCGCTCTTTTTCACCATGGCGGCGGACTTCGTGGGATATACCGTGCTTGTTACACTAAAGTCACCACCAAACTCTCAGGTACAAGGGGTGGTCGCTGACGTTGCGGGACAGCGACTAACGCTTCAGAATGGTTAGCTACATCTCTCTCATTGTGCGATTAGGACATATGAGCTGACTCAGATACAGTGACACTTCTATGGAGCGGCCAGCACGTTCCATTATACCATATTGACGCTCCAGGCATCGCCGACCTAGAACTGTCCTCTCACCAAGTACCACATCCTACCGCAACGAGCAGTTACGGAGCCACAGTCCATACAGGTTTTCAGAATGGCAGCGCGTTACCTCCGCCACAACACCCGTCACAACTTTTGCAGCACAGGCCGGAAAATGCAGTTGAGCCTACACTGAGAGAGCCTCAGCCGCATGCGTTTGTTGACCCTGCCATCCTAAGCTTCCAGAAGCCCCCGAAACACCAGCCGCTCTCGACCACAAATGTCCCTTTAATAAGCGCCAAACGGGACGCTGTTTCTCCAGTTATGATCGCTGATTCGGAGTCTGCCGTTCGCCCCACTACGAAGCCTATGGTTCCCTCTATGGTAACACCAACTGGCTCAAAACGGGCGGATGTAGATGATGCGGCAGCCACACTCAGCGAGCCGTTCAATAACATGGGTTTCAATGGAACGGAAAGTTCGAGGGAGGATACGGGGACACAAGCCCAGGAGGAGGAGTTGGGTATTCCGGAAGGCCGACGAGGTGCAGGACCCCTTGAAGCTCCGCTCAAGTATACTGGAAAACGTAGTCGAAGAGGTGGAAGGAACAAGTTGAATAAAGATGCTGCTGTTCAATCTTCCAATGTTGACCCGATATTGGAAGATCCCACCGCTACAACAACTCCCGCGAGAACGAATGTTCCGGGAAAGGGTTGGCGTCAGACTGCGTTTGTTGAACCAGCTCGCAATACATCTCCACAAAAGTCCAATAACGGGCGACCGAGACGGTCAAAAATGCGGAGCAAGAAGCCATATGCGGAAGACCTGAGTGGATGGGCAACAGAGGACGCAACAGATATTCAGGAGATGGGAGATTTCGATTTCGCCAGTAACCTGTCCAAGTTTGACAAACGCCGTGTTTTCGATGAGATTCGCAACGATGATACCACGACTGGAGAAGAACGATTAGTTAGCTTCAATAGAAGGGTTCACAGACCTGGGACAAATGAGGGAAAAAATTTACACTATACAGAAAATGTGCTTGACGACGATCCATCAAACGACAAATGGAATAGTGAAGCTGGGGAGACGGATGGGGATGAAGCCAGTGAAGAGCGGTTCAGTAGTGGTAGAAATTCTGCGAGGGCTAGATCGAGAGTATCCGTATCTGCCCGTGGACAATCTCGAAAAGGAAGTACAATTCTCGGTTCGACTCTTGTCTCTTCTCAGATCAGTTCTCTATCTCGTGGTCAAATGACATCTTCTCGCACGGGGAGCCCGCAGCCACACAAAAGCTCACCCTTGGTAGGATCCACCTCATCATCAACTGGGTCCCTGCTGCTGGCAACTACAAAACGGCAATGCCCCTGTGTCGGCCCGCTCCAAATGATTGAGATAGAGCAGTTGGCAATTGCAGAGCTCGGCTTAGGGGAAGACATCATTACGGAAAACGCCGGACGAGGTATTGCTGAGGCTGCAGTTTCTCAAATTCCCAAGCTTGCGGTTTCCTCCACGATATTGGTTCTAGCTGGGAACCATCGAACTGGTAGTCGGGCGATATGTGCCGCTCGACACTTCCGTAATCGGGGATATCGAGTAACTCTGTGTGTCCTTGGTTTGGATCGTGAAGACGAATTCATGGACGGCGTACGGAAACAAATTGATATCTTCAAGAAGGTGACTGGGAGAGTCATGAGATGGGAGGAATTATCTACGCGATTGACGTCCTGTGACTACGTACCAGATCTTGTGATAGATGCACTATTTGGTGTTCATATTGCCTTCGATGATCTTCGAACTGACGATCAGGCAACCGCCTTCGAAATGATATCTTGGGCCAACCGGAGCAACGTTGAAATTCTCTCTGTAGATGTCCCATCGGGGCTCTCAGCTGTATCAGGTAAGCTTCTTTATTTCTGTATTACAGACTGCTCCCTACTTTTGGCTAACTATCCTCGTTTCCCTTCTCAGGCGAAGCAACCCTCGTCCAAGGTTCACGATTGAGTGTTAATTCAAAATTCATCGTCTGCCTAGCAGCACCCAAAACGGGACTTGTTCATGCCCTTGGTTCTGGCGAAGGGTTAGCCTGGAACATCACGGTCGCGGATATTGGTATCAGCCAGGTCGTATGGAGAAAGTACGGTAGCCGCCGGCGTCATGGCGTTGACTTTGGGAATCAGTGGGTTGTTCCCCTACGATTCCGAACGCCCGCACCCTGAATACATTGTTTTCCAAGAAAACAGCAGCGGTAAGACCCAGCGGTTGTAAGTAGTATGTATTATTTTTTCAAACGGCCGAACCCGAAATTTGCTATTTTAGGGAGTTATAATAGGAACTTCCTTTTTGTCATTGAGCGATATCAGAAAAGAGGAATGATTGTCTTTTCCTTTGTGTTCTTTTGTTAATACAGTTTCTCTGCATTCCTCGGGTGCCAGGATTAGGGGCGGGCGTCCCCTTACTGTTTCTATTATGTGTAATTATTAAATTAACGTCGTCCAACTGCTACTTTATTCCAAAACTTAATACAAACCGCCTAGGGACGTTCAATTTCTGCCATACCAGTCCTCTTCTCCTGAGAAGAGGTGTCTACTACTACTACTGCTATCTGTTGTAGTTTATCGAATTCAAATCTTTATATAGCTTCGACCCAAAGAGGATTAGCGGCGGAGGAAGCGCTGGGTGGTTAAGTTTGTCCGCTGATGTAATAACAAAACGCGGCACTCTCGAAAAGTCCATAGCTGCGGCATTTGCGACAGCGCGACTGTGGACGACAACTAAATTTGATCGCCTGTCTACAGCGGGTTGGGCATTGAACATGGGGAAAGGTATGTTATATTGTTTTTGTCATTATGTGCTGCAAATAAATTCGTGACTAATTTCGCTGTCTAGGAACCGATAAGTTATATGTATGGATAAACTTGATGGCAAATCTACTTCGAAACTACGGTTTCCCAAGATCGTCCGATTCAATGCTAACAGACGTTCATTATAAATAGATTACGCATTCGGAATGGGCATCTGAGGATGCATACTCCGCCAGTGCCGGTTCCGTGGTCAGATCGAAGGCGGGAACCGTGCACTCATCCTTTAAGCGCCTTCCATTCAACTTCTGCTCACTCTCCTTGCAACCTTTTTCCCATCCCGTTTGCACACTCTCCGGCACGCTATTCGATCTCACGAATATCATCCCGTGGATTAAGAAACATAGCACAAACCCCGTGGACGGAACACCTCTCAAAAGCTCCGATCTGCTTAAACTGAATTTTGCGAAAAATGACGAGGGCGAATACGTCGACCCAGTCACTTATAAAGCATTCACGGATAATACGCACATTGTAGCTTTGAAACCGTCAGGAAACGTTTTTGCGTGGGATACGGTAGAGAAACTGAATGTCAAAGCGAAGATGTGGAGGGATCTGGTGACGAATGAAGAGTTTGGGCGGAAGGATATCATCACTTTGCAGGATCCGCAGAATATCGAGTCGAGGGATCTCAGCGCGTTTAAATATTTAAAGGATGGGGAGAGCGGGTTGTCAGATGAACAGTTGAGGGAACAAAGCAGCAGTGTGAATCTGAATGCTATGGGCAGCTCGGCGAAGATTTTGAAGGCCAAAGAGGCTGTTGCGAAAGCACGCGCGGAGCGAGAACAAAAGTCGAGCGCGACTGCACTGGAAAAATCAAAAGGAAGGGATACCACAGCGGCGGGGAAAGATGGTTCTGCCAAACGTTCAATAATGAGCCAAAGTAAGAAGCCGACCCCTTACAACGCCGCCAAGCATACAACAGGGCTTGCAGCTGCTTCCTTTACTAGCACTGGTATCACGCCTCATACCTCTGCCGACCTTGCTCTTCTCACCGATGAACAATACATGCTGCGACGGGGCCGTGTTAACATCAAGGGATATGCGCGCATTACTACAACGATGGGAGATCTCAATCTTGAACTACACACGGAACATGCACCCAAGGCCGTATGGAACTTCATTCAGCTGGCTAAAAAGGGATATTATAATGACATTACTTTCCATCGAAACATTAAAGGCTTCATGATTCAAGGCGGCGATCCTACTGGGACTGGTAGAGGTGGTGAAAGTATATGGGGGAAAAACTTTGAGGACGAGATTGAGGGGCCTTTCAAACATGATGCAAGAGGGACGGTGAGCATGGCCAATAAAGGCAAAAACACGAATAGTAGTCAATTGTGAGTTCAATCTCTCGTTATGTCACTTCTAGCTGCCACCAGTTCTTCCGCAAGGAAGATGTCCTCTGGAAGGTGCAAAAGCTTAAGTATCAGAACATTGCTAACGTTGGAAACTTAGCTTCATTGCCTACCGCGCACTCCCCCATCTGAATCTCAAACACACCATATTCGCCCGCATTATCGACGACCCCTCACCCTCTTCTACAACCCTAAACGCCCTCGAAACTGCCCCAGTTGATTCCACCAACAAGCCCACGACACCCATCCGTATCCTCAACGTGACCATCTTCGTAGATCCATTTGAAGAATTTCTAAGCCAGAAACGCGCAGATGAGGAATCGCAGGCGGGCCCTGGTGGGGGTGTTTCGAAAAGTTCCGGTCCGGGAGAGGACCGAAGTGATGACCAGCTAACCTGGACAGGCAAGCGGGTACGAACTGGAATGGCTAATGATACTTCATCCCCTGGTGGAAATACAGGTGTGGGGAGGTATCTCAAAGCAGCTACTGCCGCCGCTACTGCCCAAGTCAAGGATGGTGAAGACGAGAATGTAGAATTTATCGACGAGGAACTGGAGCCGGAGCGTGCGAGAAAGAAATTTAAAGCTGCGAATGGAGGTGGTGGGTTCGGTAATTTTGATAGTTGGTGAAGAAAATATATTTCTTCGGTTGGTTTTGTTTTGAGTTTTGAAGGCTTGCGGAAGGCCTGGTATTTCTTCATGTTTTCAAATGGGCTTTTTCCACACTGGAGTTTTGGTTTATGTATCAACATTTCACAGCGGCATACGACTGTCCACAGGAACCAAATGACGGAAAGCTTCGAGCGGCAGCTCTGACAGTTTTTGGGAAGGGAATATGGGCGTTTGTAAAAAGGGGTTTTTTCAAATTGATATTCGGGGGGAAAATAGTGAACTATATAGAATGATACTAAACCGAAGAGCTACGATACTATTCCTACTACTTTAAATAGCGATAGGGCGGGTGCCAGGTTATATTTATTAGCCTCGAGTTCTTAGACATTTCGGGCGCCAATGACATTCAAAAGTGTAGTTGGTGCAAAGGCCGAACGAAGTCTATGAGCTGGGTCTGCTCCTGGTCTACCATGTATCTTTGATGCCATTTGGAAAATTGAAATGCGGCGAACGACCTACGTTAAGATACTTATCTACAAGATAGTTACGCTCACTCAGGTCACCCTGCGATATATATTTATGTCCATCTGGTAGATGATTCCTTTCAAAGTTGAGAAGCGGCCTTGCATGCCTTGGTTTCGCACGGGAGAGGCTACTTGTTGAGAATCAGTCTGTTCCCGACTACGAGTAGGGCTGGGGTGCAAGAACTGGAAGAGCACTTATATGAGGTAAATAGATAATCTATTTGCTTAGGGGGGCCCAGCAAGCACAATAGGCCTCCTTATCAATCGCCCGAAACTTTGTATAGAGCTAAACATAACTAAGGCATGGAAACTCACACACTGAGCCACCAGCTGCAGGATAATTCCTCCATTGGGAGATATACCTGGGAGTAGCTGGTTCGAGTTCTAGATGGATCCGCAATCGATTCGGGCTCCCAGGCAGGATATTTACGTTCCGTAAACTGTGATGATATTGAACTGTAAAATAAATGGCCCCTGAGATTGAGGATCACCCGAAATAAAGGTTCCGGTAACGATGCAGTTTGCAAACCAGGGACTTTCCTACCCTCATCTTGGGTTGACGGTCGATATTTTGGGCTGCCTGCTCATTCGAGAAATCCGTCTCTTGCCATAGGATTTTTTACCCAAAGGCGATCTGTGAGAATTCTAATACGAGGACGGGTTGAAAGACAGGTTGAGGATGCTATCTGTATGTTTTATTCCATGCAAATAGAAGGCTTTGGCCCTGACCTTGTAAGTCAAGGTATTGGGAGTAATCTAAGTTCTATCTAAATGAAATGAAGTGAAAAGCCAAAAAAAAGTATTGCTATATGATATGAACTTTAACATACCACCAACAGTGGGTATATATGAGGAAGAAGGAGAATTAAATAAAGCGACACACTGTCGCCTCCCTCAGATCTTTTTTTAAGCGCTGATCAACCCCTTCCCCAGCAGTTCCTGCCCCACTTCTTGAAGAAGAGGCTCATCTGCAAGTGCCTTCACTTTCAGTTTCTCTTTGACTATCTCTTGAGCATCCATCACTCTACATAAGTCCATAACTTCGCCATCATAAGGGGCAAGGTAGACAAATAGGCCAAGAGATAATAGATGCCCGTGAAGACTCTCCACACTCGCAGTCTCCAGCCTGATAGCTTCAAGCAGCGACGCAACCAGTTCTACCTGGTCCGCTTCGGACAATCGATCCGGCGCCTCATCCAGTCTCTCGTTATGGTTAAAAGACGCAAGGTTATACATAAACGATGCACCTGCTGCACGTAGACTGACGTGAGGGGCGTGGAGAGAGGACGTCGCGATTTTGATGCATGTCTCGCGGAGGGTGTCGTGGGATACTATTTGATCTAGATATAGGGGTGATGTGAAAAGGTTGCAGGCGAGTTGTGTCATCACGAGTTGTTGGTTGTATGGGCAATTGGAGAGATCGCCGGTTCCCCCAAGCAAAGTTAACAGTGACTGGTGGGCATGCTCCTCTGCAAAGAAGCCACTGACGCGCGGGTCGGAAAATGCAACACGAACTAGATCGATTACTGCAAAATGAATGCCCTGCGTGAGTGATGGGAACTTCGACTTGATGAAGTCTTGCAATAAGGAGAGGTTCGGGAGCGCCGCGCCTGCTGGGCCGCTGCTATCTGTCGATTTGACGAATTTGATTAAGCTCTGAAGCGCGGGTTCATCTCCTGCTGGGCCGAGTTTTTGGATCAATTTTTCCAGTGGTGGCACTTTTTTGTAAAGTATGTAGGTGCCAATGGGGCGCTCTAAACTGGGTAATTTCAGTCGCCTATGGGGATGGGGTGGCCAAGCCATGTCAATAACCAGTCGAACATTTCCTCGTAGCTTGCTCTCGTTCGCGCCACTCCATTCATTTTCTTTCTTCCCTTTCAGAAATGTCATGAAAGTTGGCGTAGCTCTAACCCCGTATTTCGCAGACACATCAAAAGCACGAGATAAATCCACCTTGATAAGAATAGCTTTATCACCGGCTTCTTCTGCAAGCTCGTCATATACGGGATACATTAGCTTGCATGGTGGACAAGTCGCAGATGTGAAAAATATAACCGCGCACGAGGAGCTCGCCGAACTTAGGAGCTCGTCTACTTCTCTATTGGTTGTCACGTTACGAACATATCCTTTTTGTGAGGAGAGCGAAGGTTTCGGGTACCCAGTGATCGATCTTGCAGCACCATTTGCTCCAGAAAGGGGAGGCTGGTTTGCGGCAACGGGATGAGGTCCCTCTGGACCTTGAGTCGCTCCGCGAAGCATGCCGTCAATATATGGTTTCATCATTTGGCCAAAGGGTGTGCTAAGAAAAGTCTCAGGAAGGTTTCTGATATGGTCAGGAATACCCTTTCCAACTAGAAACGTGGCGAGATCATGCGTAAAGTTGTTACAATTGCGGAGGAAAAGGTCGTAGGACTAAGGAAGCACTTTCATATAAGCCTTCTGGTCCCTGACTTTCGCATGATGCATGGAACTAAGAAGGGGAGAGCAAATATCATACATACATCCTGGGTGTAAACTTCCGCTAAAGATTCCATATACTCAATTATTACATCGATCGGAAGCTCAGAGGTACCCATGTGAATTGTCTCAATAGGCTCGCCATGGTGTGTTAATCCAGGCGGAGCTTGTTGAATTCCTCTGCCGAAGAAATATTCCACTCCTCCAAATACTAGTGACGTATGATAAATTGCATCTATCTGGGTGCCAGTTATAGCAAGCGAGAGCTATTGGGAGTCAGCCTTTCGCTCGACATGAGAAGTGGAAATTCCCGCTCACGCCTACTTACTTGCCGAGCAAGGCCCTGATGTATATATCTGGTTAGCCGATGCCCTAAGGGAAACAATAGCTGAGGTATCATATACCTTTGAGATATCATAAACATATAAAACAACGTCCATCTTGTTTATGGATGGGGAAATGGGGAACGAACGCCCCGCTGTCCCACAGAGTACTACTATTTGATGAACAGTCGACCAGTCAGGGTTAGGAGAAATGAAGGTTTAAATAAATATGCCTATTTAAATATCGAAGGTTGAGAAGCACCCCCTAAGAAAGTATAGATTTGCTCCGAATTTATAAAGGCTTTTGAACATACCAGGCTCCTATCTTACATACGTCAGAGGGGCGAGCTTCGTGATGGAGGATTAAATAAGGCGCGTTCCGCCAAGCCGACGTCACCAGCGATCAGCCGAGAAGACAACTCGGAGCTTCATAAATATTTAAATAACTCCATTAACTCCTTCATTCAAAATTGCCAGCTGTGGATTTAATCACTTGAATATGGTAAATATTAATCAATGCCTTATATAATAATTACCAGAACTTTTCGCTAACCCGCCGAACCAAATCCCACCGCAGCCACCAAAACGACGCAGCGCACCCTCTGCTTCCACGGGCCCTAGAGATAAGCGAACCCATCAGTCTAAACTTGCTAAAGAGAATGATATAACCGGCGAGGAAGAAGCCGAAATTAAAGAGGCATTTCATCTATTCTCTACCAAAAGCGACGAGCATTCCTCCACAAAGGAAGGCCTGATTAGAACCCAAGATGTCCGCCGGGCGCTCATGTATGCTTTCAGTTTGCTTTTACGCAGCGCATAATAACCTCTAACTGTTAAAATAAAACCAGTGCCCTCGGCCTACCGCCCACAGATCAAAAAGAATTAACATCTATCCTCTCCGCCATCGACCCTGCCTCCACGGGCCTCACAACCTACGAATCTTTCCTATCTGTCTGCGCCCTGAAACTCCGCTCACGCAGCGAGGACGCTATCGACGCCGAAGTCGAACATGCCTATAAACTGTTCACTCGCGGGTCGGAGGGGCCTATATCCGTGGACCATTTGAGGAAGGTGGCAAGGGATCTGAAGGAGGATGTTAATGAGGAGTTGCTGAGAGATATGGTGAGGGAAGCGAACGGTGGAGACGGGGTGCGTGCCGGTGTCTCATTGGAGCAATTTAGGGAGGTTATGGTGAGGGCCGGAGTGTTTTGAGGACGCGGGGATGGATGGAGGTGGGAGTTTATTCCTTCAGTTTTTATTCTTGGAGGGTTATTTGCTCTTCATGTTCTATATTCTAGCGTAGGCGTTTAGGATGATGTGAGACATAATTTTGATTGGAATGGCGAATATTAAACACGATAATTAACGATATTCATCTGAAATTACGCGTAGTAAGAATATACAGGATACTGTTCATGCAGCACATGCGGCACATACTCCGTTCGCCCTCTAAGAAAGCCAACAACCGTCATGGTCATACAACGAATACAAAAACCACACTGGTCTATACCCAATGTGAGCTCAAGAGTCAGACGCTCATCATATGCCGCCAGCCAACTGGACCCAAAAATACACAATAAAAACACGACGCCAAACCGATGACGGTGGCTAAATGAATGGGGTGTCTGACCTCTATTCCGGCCCATGATCTTAACATATGCAAAAAGGAATATACACAATAGAAAAATCTAGCAGGACACATGGCACTACGCCTGTCTCCCTGAATACCATATAGCCGAAAATGATCGAAGGTCGATCCATGTACAAGAGCGCTATCCCTTCCCAAGGTATCAATGACACATGGAACGCCGAATAATAAAAATAGTACATGCGTGCAAACGGGATTTGCTTGTTCATGATTCATCATAACGCCTTGACCATTGACAGGCCAGTGCTCAGGCTGATGTCAGAATGGGTCCCCTGGTTGTTTTCAAACGGCGTCACGGCAGTCTTCATGGCTGGGGCAGGCTGGATTTTGTCTGCCACAGCAGGGTCGCTTTCACTGGTGAATGAGCTTGTGAATGAGGAAGTCGTTGTATCAGAAAGATCAGAATCCGGGGAAGGCTGACTGGCCGAAACGCCAGTTGATGTTCCCGAGGAGTCCGGTCGATTTTCCGTTTTATCCGTGTTCTCAATGTCAACGTTGCATGAGCGAAGGGTACCACCTGTTTGATCTCCTTGAGAATTCAATGAAATTTCCTGCAACGGGATGTCTTCGTGCCCGGGTTGTTCCTTATACATGGTCCCAGTCGCTGTATCAGGCACCTCATCGATACATTCATAAAACAACATGAATACCCCGCCTTGTGAAAGCACATTGCTCTCACTAACTAGGCTAACATCTTCGTCACTGAGTCTGAACCAGCGCTCCGCAAGCTCCTTTTCTCCATCTGCGTCTATAACAGCCTGAGGCACAGTAGCGGGGAACGACTCGACCGAATATTTCCTGTAACAAATATAATGTCCATTCTCATGTCGGCCATAATGAGTTATCACAGCCCGAAGATCGTAGCGTCTCTGGGGAATATCCGGGTTGGATCCAGGACTAGAAAGCATAGATACTGAAGGGTTAATGTCCCAGGTTTCTGTCACATCTTCGGTTTTCCCTGCCAATTTCGACCCCAAACACCATTCGCCAAGGTCCAGGGTTTTCGGAAACCTTACATCGGCATAGTTTTTCCGAAGCATGCCGGTCATTTCATTGAATACACTCCGGTTCACGTGGATTACAAGAGATTTTGGAGCTCTTGCAATGACGGCTTGCCTCGATTTGGTGGATGAAACACGATTCCGGGGAGAAATATGGCACTTCTCAGATAAAGTAGCTTCAGAAAAGTCCTCATTCTCAAGCGCTTCTTGGACGACGTTTAACCTCGCCTGGGCAGAATTTCGTAAAGTTTCCGTCAATCGAGGTGTGCCGGTTTCCTCCTCTAGCTCCACATCCGAGTCAATCTGTTTCAGCAGTTGCTCTAGCTGACCTTGAATTCGCATAAGTGTACATTTAGCGCATTCAACGCCCTCAATGGGTTCCAAAGTTGTATACGCGTCCAGACATTCTCGAATATCATACTCCCAGTTTGAGCCCAGCGGCACCGTTAGACAGTTGAAGGGGATAAGAGTAAGTCCCTCCGTCCAACCACATCGCATGCATCCAACGCGTTGGGCAAGTAGGCCTTCGAGTGGGTTGCGAAAAGAGCGGGTGTACTGTCCGTGCCCAGGGGCCTTGGGCTCATCGTTGACTTGTCTCCGTTCGTAGGCTGGAAACGGACCAACTTTACGGCTGTTCAGTTGCGTATCAACAAACCTAAGACCAGCGTCGCTAGTCAAACCCCTAGAGGCACTGCGTACTTCCTTATCAACTTGGTCTACCACTTTCGAAAAGTATTCTTGCGCATCTTGTTGCTGCCAACTGCTCATTGACTTCAGTTCTGGAGGTGTCCAGAGTTTTCGACCTCCATACGATGGGCTATTCAGCTTGTCGATAATTTCCTTTAGAGCAGTATGAGTATAAAAGGGATCCCGATCACCTAACTCGCGGAGATTCACTTCTAAGAATTTATCCAACGCACGAAGAGAAGCAAATCCCTGGATGATACTATTTTGATAACAGGAGTAATCCCAGTTGCCAAGTCCCGGTGGATAGGGTTCCTTGAGCCCCAAAAAAGCTTGCCCTATTCCCGAAAGACCCCTGGGCCGTGGAAAGGTGGTGAGAAACGAATTTGCATCCAAGCCGAGAATCCTTTGCATTGCGATGCTTTTTGCGGTGTGCCGAGCGCTCCGTGTCAAAGAAGCGGAGGTTGCGTCCAATACAGTATCTTGATCAGAAACGCAGTCTTTATCTAAAGCTAGTATGATGCGTGAGGGAGTAAAGAAGACGATGATGTTCCAGGCACTTTTGACGAGTGTTAAAGTTATGAGGTCCAGGTACTTGAAAATAAGGTAGCCCAAAAGCACGGAGATTCCAAAGTACGCTATCTTCGATCGATCAGGTACCCATTCGCCGAAACGGTCATCACGATAGCTATGTTTCAGTGGCGTAGTATGAAAGCGTTGATGATGACGGTGGGAGGAGAAATCCGAGGGCCCGGGCATATTTCATGAGCGAGACAAGGGGACGGCACAAGATGGCTGCGGTTTAATGCTGGGAAAGGCATCAGGGCCGTCACGGTGATTGACCAGAGAAGCCACTCGCTATCCGCATGTTCAAAACTGGCAGATGTGGATGTGGAGTGTCGTAGTGTAGTATGAACAGCAATGCCACAGTAATTCCTTCGTAGTTTTCGTAGTTGTAGATGTTGATGTTGGAAGCTGAAGGCAAGAGTTGAAGCTGGGAATTAACAGTGGAAAGTCGAGAAGCCGCTAAGCCTATTTGGGGGCTAGATCGCATCTGCACATATGGTCGCTATGTCGTGCTGGGAATTTTTATGCACACCCAACGTCTTATCGCAAAAATATTAAAACAACAACACACACCATATACTTGATTCAATACGGAGTACAACAAAACAAATTTTCATATTATACGCAATCATGGCAAAGACCCCGAAATTGAAGGCAAATACGGCTTGTATGTATTACCTACATGCACATATATATTTTACGGCAATAACCTAACAGCAGTTAAAACTTTTAGCAAAATCCATCCACTCTAGAGCTGCAAAACGAGCCGTTTCTCCAACTGATACATCATTATTCAAATCCCTTCCCCGGCTGGACCCGACCCCGACAGTCAAGCCACATGTCCTATCTGCGCAGCATAATGCTGGCATTACGAAAAAGTCCAAATCCAAGCAAATGAGCCGCGCACAGCGGAGGCGGCAAGAGAAAGGGCTGGAGCGTGCAGAGCTCGTCATGGATAAAACCGAGAAGAAAATAGCGAAAAGCGTTGGTAGGGCAAAGGTTGTAAAAGACCGTCGGGTAAGTTTGTTATTACTTTCTTCACGGCAATGATGTGTTTTTATATTTATTGTCATGAAACGGGCCATGAAACTAATAGAGAACTAGTCGACATGGGATGAGATGAATCAAAAAGCTCTTGTTGCGCTTGGCAAATCGCGCTTCAGGGATGAGAATGAAGATGACGTCGAGCTTATGGACGGAGAAGGTGAATCGAAAGGGATGTCTACACGACCGGGGACAGGGGTCACTGAGCCTTCAGGGCCAGCGCAAAAGGCAGCACCTGTTCAGAAGTTTGAATTTGAAGAAGACGGAGAAATTACCTAGAAAGAGACACTATGTATACTGCGGTATATGACATCTCGAACGAAAAGGACAAAAGAAATTAAAGAAAAGAGAAAGGAGAACTCGACGCAGTTAATCAAGGACCACCCATCTACTTCTTTGACCTTAACTGGTTGATCATTCGGTCGATCTCACCCACCGCAGGGCCGGATGCCTTTGCTCTGAGCAGTTCCAGGCTGTTAACGTCTTTGGCTTTGGCAGCCTCCTCTCCAGCCTTGACAACCATCCCGCACTTCACCCACATCTCGATTCTCTCGGCGACTGGCAAATTGGTGCATTTCGGTATAAATACTGAGGCCAACTTGGTATTTCCCGCACCTAGGATTTCATTGTAAAATGGCTACGAGGGGGTGGTGTTAGCGTTTGACTCCATATATAGAATTGATGATTGAATGAATATAACATTATGCCACAAAACAAGTGAGGAAGAGGGAGGACGGAATGCAAATTTACCTCCCATCCAATTGGGGATTTCTTGGGTTTCGCGAGTTCCTCTAGCTCCCCCCAGTCTCTCTTGGCTACTAAAGCCCTCAATCTCACCCACCAAAAAGCCTTCTCGGGTACCTTGAATTCACTCTGTATTTTGTTGGCACGTTTCCCGTATCCAGATTTTATTAATCGGTACATGGTTTCATTCACACTTAAGCCAACGAATTCACTGGCGCCGTCCGCAATCTCCGTGTCTAGCCCATCTTGGATTTTCAAAAGTTGCGCAGCTTCTGCAAGTGACTTCTGATGCGACTGGACGCTCGCATCTTTTGAGTCTACCAACAGCCTGGATGCTAGTCGTAGTTTGTCTCCAATGGCTTGGGGGTTAGATTGAGCCAGGGCATCCCTTAGAAGTAGGTTAGATCCATCAACGGGACGATCATCTTGATAATACAAATCTTTGAGTAGCTCCATATCTTGATATCGAGCAAACGCCTCAACGAGTGCGGATGCAACGGGGCGAGTATTGATTGTCCGGAAAAAGCTGGCGAGGGGAAGCTTCCGTTTGAGCTGCAATAGGACGAAATATATAAGATCCGTATCCCCACTTTCTATGGCTTTGTCCAGTGCGAGGCTATCCTCTTCCATATTCAAAAGAAGAGGCACCTGTCTTCCTGCTCGCGGCTCAAAATTAAGGAGCTGTGTGGCCAGATGCCCACGACCCTCGTCATAGGCCGATTGTGCAATCGAGTCAAATGATATTCCTCGCTTCCCCTGAAGTTTCTCGGCCACCAAGTCGCAAATGGAGTCATCATCTTCAGTGGAAGTCTTGACTTTTTGGCTCGCCCAATGGACATAGATCTTATCCGTTGGGAGGCGGAGATATTCGGAAACCCGAATTGCAAGAAGATACTCATGGCGGTGGATTAGCCGTTCAATGAGTTTCTCCGGCGTTAGGCGAAGGTACTGTTCATATGAGATTGGGATACCAATCCGGTAATCGCGTACTGCGTTCAGAACACGGAGCCGTTCACACATATCCACAAAGTCATCGCTATTGTAAAGGTCAATAACCGACTTTCCGAACGATGCTGCTTTAAGGAGCTGCTTTTGCCAATAGGTATTAAATTCGTGGCCCGCTGCTTGTACACAGGTATCGACTGCTTCGAGAAGGTTAGAGCGGATGTGCTGAATATTCTCATCAGCCTTCGGTGATTTCTTTTCGAGCAGTCCAACTGAGTCAAGCAAGATTGAAGCGGGAGACGTGGATCCCAGCCTGAATATTTCCTCCGTAACATCTATGGATATATTAGCTTGGTTGCCCGTCTTCCGTAATATAATTAGATACTGTACCTGGGACCTTATGAAGAAATTCACAAGTGTCATTTGTGAGTAATCTCACCCCGTCAAAATCCGGAATAATGTGGACACGACCATCGTAAAAATACCTCCACAGATGTCAGTTATAAGCTGGTTAAAAGTACAAACAAAGAAAGAAACCGCGGAACGCCAACCTTGCTGCAGCCCCATTGGGACCAACCATATGGACTTCATCCTCCCAGGACAGAACGACGGAATCATTTCCACACCATACCACATTATTTGGCGGCGTTCGAGCTCCAGAATTATATTCGCTAAGCTTGTTTTGGAAGTCACTGCTTACAACCCAAACTTTGCCATCGCCGGTATATAACGCGACAAATCGCCCATTGGGAGATACGCTGACATGCTTAAACGGACCGTTCTGTAACATACGGTCCTCAGCCTCTGTCGCATCTACGACATAAATCGTTTGGTCAACTGCAAGGAGGACTTCGACTGAGCGCGAAAGAGTATAATTTGGAGGAATCAGTGACCATGAGGATACATCCCCCTCAGGAGGAGATGCGAGTAATTTAGGCCGTGGTTCATCATAGCGGGAGACAGCAATGAGCTGATTGTTATTTAAGAGAGCAACGAAACCGTCTGACCAAAAACGGCAGGATTTCACGCCGTGTTCCTCAGCGACCTAAGTCGATCAGTTAGTAAAAGGCACAAAATAAGACAGGGTCGACACATGCTATACAGTTCCTAGAGAAAACGGTGTAAAGTCCGCATGTAGGCCATAATAACACCGTACGGTACCATCTTGGGTCACCACAAGTAGCTTCTCATCGTCAGACCAACCCAGGCCCCGGATTGATCCATGTTCCCACTATATCAAATATCAGTACCAATAGTTCAAAAAATGTGGTAGATCGGGCGCCTGTTGTGACAGACATTAATCCGGCTTATTCGTTTGCCGGAGCAAGAATAAATATCAATAGATGATTTCGCGGTCTCTGCATCTCTATATCTCTGCAGCTTGCTTTCATCGCGATAGAGAGCTAGGGAAATTGTCAGAAAAGAGGAACATATATAAACGGGTTATTGCGGAGAGTAAAATATTCACCTATAGCTCCTCCGTATGGAGCTCCAGCAACTATGAAATTTTCTAACTCGAGTTCCTCATCGAAGACCGCATCGTATACTCGAATCTTCCTGTAGAACCGGTCTCCCACCTTCTCCCAATCAGCTAGCGGGTTTGTTGGCGCCATAGAAATCCAACATCAACGTTAAACGATGAACAGTATCATCATTTCTCAAAATTTTCTCTATCTCTGAATATCAAAATTGGGCTCTTATCATAACATATCTTGTCGTAATATAATACTATGACAGATATGGCCTTGGAATGGAGGTCAGTTATTCCTTTGGCAGGCACTGGGTGATATATCAGTAGCTTATGTAATACTGTAACGTAACGTAATCAATCACCTATTCGTACACATCACCTATTCGTACACTATT
>LGRN01000299.1:0-33750 GCA_001883825.1 Emergomyces pasteurianus Ep9510
AAATTCAATATGATTACATAATATTACATGATAAAATATCTTAAAATACATATTTTTACACAAAATAAAAGTATGGTAATTTAGTCCCGGCGGCCAGTCTATTCATATCTCATTTATTTTTATTCTTCACAGTGTAGTTTGTTAATATCAGTCTCACAGACTTCTTTAGATCTTAAGCTCGATCTGGCTTCTTAAGATCTATAAAGTCTCTAACTTCAGTGTGCTTTGCAGCTTCTAGTATGAACACATATTAAAGTTTTTATTTCTTTAAGAAGAATAGCTGCACTGTCTTGATATTATTAACATTGTTTAAATTCATCATGATTGCAGCAGCAAATAGTCAAACAAAATGATCAGAAGATATATTGTATGATATATACAAGAATAGAGAGGGGGTGTATTAGACACACAGTTGTATATAACGTAGGTTATTCTCAGGCATTCAGTGAAACGTCTCCGGGCTCATAACTATCAGAAATAATGATCCGTTATATTGCCATATAAGCTATTCTTCTTGATTACTTCAAGATCTATCTATCTAATAGCTATATGAAATATATATATGATTTTCTCGCATTGTGCGAGTCAAGGAACTAATAATAAACGAAATTGCATGGTAATGGGCGAATATGCGTGATTGGCCGATTTTAGCCCGCATGCTACGGACCATCCATCTCGGCGAGTTCCAACAACACGGTTAATAGTCAGTACTCAGTAGTTAAAAAAATATAAGTTAGATGGCGGTTGTGGCGCCTAAACACCCCACTCAAACTTCAAACATCTCCAGCCAACAAACTCTCTAACCTAAAATATGATATAGATTTTGTACTACTGTAGATGATTCATTCTAATTTTTCAAGCAATGATAAATGTGTTGTCTGACTAATACAAAAACGCAATTGATTAACTTGGACCACGGAACAGTCGCAGAGAGCGCCTCTACTCCGTATTACTGCGTGCATTAAATTTACTGGGGCTCAAGTCCAGCGGGCAAGCTCTAACAGCGCTAAAACCTGATATGCTAGTTCGCTTATAACAAGTCCAAAAGAACGAGCAACAAACAGTACTACTATCCAGATGGCGGACAACTCGGCAGTAAGACAGTCATCATGAAACTAACCTAAACCCACCTCCAACCACCTTTCAGACTAACATGTAAAACCAATGAAGAATAAACAGGTGCCACTTTCAGATCTAGTCAAGCAATGGCTTGAGTGGGATCATGTACGTTTCTTTCTCCTTTCTTTCTTTCTAATTTGAATTAGGAAAAGGAATAATTAGCTCCTTGCCTATTTGCAAGGCAGAGTTAGCTTCCTTTCATATCCATTCTTTCTCGCTGTATAAGCCCTAGTACTATTATTGACCTACTATGTTTGCGGTGTTTGATGGGTGGGATTGCATTAGGACCCCGAAACCCGCGCTGAAATCTCTAGACTGCGCGATGAGAAGAATGAGGCCGAGTTGGAGAGACGGCTGCGGAAACGTATGTCCATGTCCATGCCCATGTCATTTGTTCAAGTTTTGTTTGAAAGTTCGGGACAATGGCTTTGCGACATTGACAGATCCCTTTTCCATAAATATAAAGATGCTATTAATCCAGATATTCCTCCTGAGTCACACTTACAATATCCTCCAGGCATCGAATTCGGAACCGCTGGCCTCCGCGGCCGCATGCAAGCCGGTTTTTCATCCATGAATGCCCTAACAGTCATCCAAGCCTCTCAGGGCCTCGCCAAATTTATCAAAAGGTCGCATCAGCAGTTGTCGGAACAGCCTTCGGTCATTATTGGCCGCGATGCGCGGCATAACTCGAAGAAGTTTGCTATGCTGGCCGCGAATGCGTTTGCTGCTGAGGGGATTCGGGTGTTGTGGTATCAGAACGCTGCACCGACGCCAATGGTGCCCTTTGGTGTGTTGAGGCATCGAGCAGCTGGGGGCGTTATGATTACGGCTAGTCATGTGAGTTTTCGAGTCTTTCAGGGATGTGGATGAATTGGGTGTGAGGTGGCTAGGTGATATATTTTTTATTTATTTATTTTTTTATTTTTTTATTTTTTTTGCTGACGGATGACTTTTGTTTTGTATGGGTAGAATCCTGCGAGAGACAATGGTTTGTGCAAAATCCGTAAGCTGCGGTAAGCGGTTGAATTCTACATTTCGCTGATGTATGGGATGTCTATTTAGGATATAAAGTGTTCGTTTCAAGTTCCCCATATGCCGCTTCCCCACATTACTGAAGCTTTAGAACCTACTGACCAGGAATTATAGGTATGCTTCAAACGGCTGCCAGATAAATTCGCCCATGGACGCGGAGATTGCCGGATTAATCCAGGAAAATCTGGAACCATGGCCGTCCGCCTGGGACACAATGGATGAAAACAAGAATCTTGTCCTGGATTGCTACGAGGATACGGCGACAATGTACTGCGACGCCGTCACTCAGTTCGTCGTACGTTATAGTGATCCCCTCACCATCCCCCTTGTTCCCCTCCATCATTACCAACCAAAGCCTCTCTTAGAACTCCATCAAACTTGCACCGGGCCCTCCAAGACCATTCGTCTACACCCCCTTACACGGTGTCGGGCATTCTATCATGTCCCGCCTCTGTGAGCAGCTGGGTTTCAAAGATCTTATGACCGTCGTTGCCGAACAGCAAGAACCAGACCCAGATTTCCCTACTGTTACCTTCCCGAATCCAGAAGAAAGCGGCGCGTTAGATCTCGCTATGAAAACCGCTGACACTTTTGGCCGCGATCTGATCATCGCTAATGATCCGGATGCTGATAGGCTTGCCGTGGCAGAGAAAGTAGAGTATGTAGAGTCCTTTATTTATTTACTTGTTTATTTCATTTTATTTTACAATCCGATCCCTCCTATTCCCCCTATCTAACTTAGTAAACCAATCCGCCAGCGGCACTTGGATAAAATTAACCGGAGATCAACTCGGCATCCTCTTCGCCTCCTACATGCTCGACGCCCTCGAATCAAAGGACAACCGCCAAAAGAAGATAGCAATGCTCACCACCGCCGTCTCAACAAGCATGCTCTCCAAAATCGCCCGCGCCGAATCCTTCCATTTTCAAGAAACCCTCACCGGCTTCAAATGGCTCGGCAACGTCGCTAGACGCCTCGAATGTGCCCCATCTAGCGGTAGCAGGGACGTAGAAGGTGGAGAAGAATACAACGTCCCCTTCGCCTTCGAGGAGGCTCTCGGCTATATGTTTCCTGCAATCAGCTACGACAAGGACGGTCTTACCGCCGCTATGATTTTCCTCGCTGCGGCCGAGACTTACTGGCGGGTTAACGAAGGGCTAACTCCGTATGGGAAGTTGATGCAACTGTACGGGCGATATGGGTATCACGAGAATTTGAATACTTATTTTGTTTCGCCGGATGTCGAGGTTACGCGGAAGTTGTTTGAGGGGATTCGTGGGAGGGTTGCGGGGAAGGCGGAAAAGGGGGGGACGGGGATGGGGACGGTTGGATCGTTACCGATTACGCGCTGGCGAGATGTTACGTTTGGGTTTGACTCCGGCACTGGGGTGGATGAGATGCAGTTACCTGTTGATCCGAATAGCCAGATGGTGACGGTGTGGTCGGAGCGAGGTGTTCGGTTTACGTTGCGGGGCTCAGGGACGGAGCCGAAGATTAAGAGTAAGCAAGCTTACAGTTTTTTATTGGTCCGATTTTGATTTTTTACTTCTTTTTTGCGTCGAATTTTATTCGTGGGTGTTAAGGGTGGTATGTATGTGTGTGATGATGTGATTTATGGAATGGCTGACTAGCGGTGATTCGAAAACAGTATATATCGAAAGCTGCTCCGGCTCGCGCGGCCAGGCGGTTAAGGCCGTCTGCGATGTGTTTTCAGCCGTGTTGGAGGATTGGATAGAACCATACGCCCCAAGGGTGAAGTGTGCGGAACGGATTGTGACATCGTCCGGTCATGCTTTTGATGCACCTACCTAGGTAGGTTAGGATGGATGAAAACTTTTTCGTCATATATATTTTGCTGCTGTTTGTGTGCGATTTTACTTATTTGAAATATACTACTAGTACGTTACGCAGAAGCACCCTTGAACTGCCTATCCTCAATCTTTGTTTTCAATCGCAAAGCAGTGAAGATAAATATCTATACAAACATGCTGTCTCATTACTCAGGAGACCGCATGTAACCATCATGCTCATCATCTCAATGTATGCGAACTCTGCAGCTCATCACATTGGAAATGTTTTTTTTTTTTTTTTTTTTTTTTTTTTTTTTTCAAAATTAAAAAAGTGGCAATATGTTAATTTTGACCAGATGGAGTTTTTGAAATATATTCATTCATGCATTTCTCTGTTCCTTTGTTTTGATTAGTTCAGTTCAAGTTCTTCTCTTCTTTCTGTCTCTGATCATTTCTGCTCTCACACACACAGGCATTTTTTGTTCAACATGTCATTGAAAGGGAAAAGTAAAATCTTACAGCGAGCTTGTGTTAGTGTGGTGGTTTATTTAGTTATTTATCAACTGAAAAGAAGAAAGAAAGAAAGAAAGAAAGAAAAGAAAAGAAATATATAGATTTTGAAAGTTTGTTATTGACACAAATACAAAAAATAAGACCTAGGAAAAATTCGACACGAAGGGAAAATATAGCGAGAAATAGTTGAAGATCGCTTGGAAAATCGTTCCAGACGGGCGGAGACATAGTAGTATATTTGATAGATAGGGATACAATGGTTAGTTAGGGGGTTACATTGACATCAGCCCAAGGGGGAATATTTGCATATATGAACGGTATTTTATGCGATTTGGCGAGGATTTTGTTTTTGTTTTTTTTTTTTTTTTTTTGTATATTGAGCCCGCGGGAAATTATTGTTGAGGGGCAAAGGGAAAAAAGAGCTAGACAGGGGGACGGACAAAAGGCATCCTCTCTAAAAATGAATAGCCTTCGAATAAGTGGCCATAGCCGCCTCCTTGAACGCCTCCGAAAGGGTCGGGTGAGCGTGACACGTCCGTGCCACGTCCTCACAGCTAGCGCCATACTCAATAGCCAGCGTGGCCTCCGCAATCATCTCACCCGCACAGGCGCCGATGATATGCACGCCCAGAATTCGATCCGTCTCCGCATCTGCGATGAACTTGACCTGGCCCTCCGTCTCCAAATTGGTCTTGGCACGCGAGTTGGCGCTGAACGGGAACGTGCCGACACGGTATTTGATACCGGCAGCTTTGACGTCGGCCTCGTTCTGACCTACCCAGGCCACTTCGGGATGGGTGTACATGACGCTAGGAATGGCGGCATAGTTGACGTGACCGTAGCCCTTCTTGATGTACTCGACGGCTGCGACGGCTTCCTCCTCTGCCTTGTGCGCCAGCATGGGGCCGAACGTGCAGTCGCCAATAACGCGGATATGCTGTGCCTTTGTTCGGTATTCCTGGTCGATAACTACCCGGCCCTTCTCGTCGACTTCGAGACCGACTTTGTCCAGGCCCAGCCCCTCAGTGTATGGTCTGCGGCCGATGGCGACGAGTACGACGTCAGCGTCTAGAGTTTGTTCTTTGCCGCCCTTGGCAGCCTCAACGTTGAGAACGACGTTTTCGCCGCTGGCATCGCCCGAGGTGACTTTTGTGTTGACGAGAAATTTGATACCCTGTCTTCCCAGGATCTTCTGGGCTTGTTTGGCGATCTCAGCATCCATTCCTGGACCGCCTATTTGGCCTAGGAATTCGACGACGGTGACTTCTGCGCCCAATCGGGACCATACGGAGGCCTAAGTCAAGTGTCAGAACTTAGCCAACCTAAACAGAGCCTCAGAAAAAAGGGAGGAGCCCGGGGGGGGCGGGAAGGTGGGAAGTTATCTATACCATTTCCAGACCAATGATACCACCACCAATGACAACCATTTTTTTTGGCACTTCTGTTAGTGATAAAGCCCCAGTGCTTGTGATGATGCGCTTCTCATCGACGGTCAAGCCCGGGAAAGGAGTAGATTCACTGCCGGTAGCGACAATGATATTCTTCCCCTTCAGAACCTTCTCACCACCTTCCAGCAGATCAACCTTGACAGTGTTCTGGTCGACAAAAGAGCCGGTTCCCTTAACATAGTCGACCTTGTTTTTCTTCAGCAGGAACTCAATGCCTTTCGTGAGTGAGTCGACGGATGAGTCCTTCGCCTTCATCATCTGCTCGAGATTGAGCTTGACATCTCCGACTTCGATTCCGCGTTTTTTGGTATCATGAAGGACTTGGTGGTATAGGTGAGAGTTATTTAAAAGTGATTTCGATGGGATACATCCCACGTTCAAACATGTGCCGCCCAATTTCCCTCGTTTCTCGATACAAACGGTCTACCCGATGGTAAGCGAGATTTACAATGTACGCAAGCCAATTTAAAAAAAAATTGACTCAACAGGCCGAATTTGAGGGAGTACGTACTTTTAGCCCTTCCTGACCAGCTTTGATTGCAGCCACATATCCCGCTACACCACCGCCTATTATAACCAAATCATGTTCGTCTGCAATTGCGATGGTGATGATGTCAGTGGTTGGTTTTGCGGAGTGAGCCTGCTGCTGGTGCTGCTGCTGGTGCCGCTGCTTCAACGCAATTGAAAGTGCTGATAGGGGTTTCCTTACCTGAGTTCGTAGCGTAACCTCTTCTTAAGTATCTAAGGATGTAGGCTCCGGAGAGAGGAACTGAAGCAGGTGATATTTGTGATTGCGGGAATGGTCGGGTAACTGTCCGTCCGGCGACCAGACGAGGGAACACGGGGCGGAACATAACTACTTGAGGCTTTCGCAGGAAGGGAGCGGAAGCGAATACACGAAAACCAATGACAGTATATCCGCAGCGATAGAAGAAGAAGAAGAAGAAGAAAAAAAAAAGACGTGAAAAGAGAGGCGGATGAGGAGCAACTAGAGGGCGGGAGCAAGGCAGAGTTGGTTGGGAGTTGGGGATAGGCCTATCGTTTTTGTTTTTGCTGTCAAAAATGGAGTAAGCTGGTAGCTGACTCAGCATTCCCATCCACTCTCGAAATAGGTTGCAGTCACGGTTAACCTACGGGGGTTTATACGGAGTACGTAGTACTGGTTATAAAGAGTTGACAGGAGAGTACATACATTCGGTGACTGCCATCCTGGATCTACTGGACTTGCTCAGTTTTCTACTGAACTGTCGCGCTTGATGTTGGGTCAACCAGGACTCCCCAGTGAACTATCTCATCCATATAGTACTCCGTACTATAGTAGACTTATTGACAACCGTCACGCAGCTTATTGCAGGAGAAGACTTGGAGAGCACAGAGCAGAACAAAAGGAAGACATTGTTTTCACAAAACAGATTGCTCAATTGATCTGATCCATGTGTGCACATGGTTACTACTATCCTTATTGATAATTTGTCATATTCCAACCTACATCGGAGGCTCACCCTGCTCACCCGAGTCACCCTTCGAGTCAACCGACTTGTCCGTCCCCTGCGTCTCTCGCGGCTGTTTCAGCGTGGAACCCGGGGTTTGTTTTATATACTACTATTTACATCTGTCGTCTTGCATAACCATTTACCTAACACGCAGCCGGTTCAATCTCAGCGTTTAGTTAACTATTTGCCTATCTACTAGTATATACAGTACTATATAAGCCCAGCCGACTTATTTTCCTTCGTTCGATAGTAGTAGTTAGTATCAAGTTGATCCGGCAGACCTTGCCAACTTCGGATGTCCCTTTAGATTCAGCTGGGAAATAATAGATTGAGCTTGTATTTATGTGCACCATGTGAGTGTATCTTTGAGTGCTGGGCTATCCATAACAAATGAGAGACTTAGATTTCCTCTGGAAAGGAATTACTTACTCCATTTGTTCTAATCCATATTTATGTAACTCTTTTGGCCCTGCTGCTTCATCTTACGTTCAAGGGCCAATGGTTGCTGTTGAACCATGTCTCCGTTTTGAGGCCTCCCACCGCTCTCAACCGTGGTTTAACGCCATATGAGCCAATGAGCAAATTATGGTGGAATCCGGTTCATTCCAGTTTGGGATAGCAGGGGTAGGAGGAGGAGGTTGGGGACTTGGTATGTAGACAAGGCTGCTACATTTTTCATTCATCTCTTCTCCTCGCTACTATCAACCTCCAATTCTAGCCGTGATACGCACTCACGACGCAGTAATACAGATTTACACCCTACACATGACTGGCTGACTGACACGGCCACGTCACTCGGAGCCTGCTGAGGGAAAAGAAAAGGCCATTCTGGTGTAATGATTAGTATTAGGCACTTGAGGGTAAAAAGCTCGAATTGATAGTTGTTGGCTGCCTTAGCCTTGTTTTTCCTGGTTTATGTCGGTGTTGGGTTGGGTTCTGTTCGTGGTTGGTGAAGATGGGAATCGGGAAATCCAATAAAGAACTTGGGATCTGATCTGCCTTGCATGACTAGAAGACGAGGCTGGGGTGGGGTGAACGAGGCATTGTTGTTACTGTTCCTACTACGGAGTACTATAATACTAGTACTATTCTTCCCATCTACAATTTAATCCAGGCGCAGGATATATAGGTTACCTCACCCCCTCATATATTTTGCCCGATTTGTTTGCTTCGAAGCAGGGAGAGGTGACCACAAGGGATTTATACGATACCTCCTTGCGTATCCGTTTCATACAGTTTGTCTGAGAGTGTTTAGATCTCAAACTTCAGTCTTACCAGAGTACCAGTGTTGATCTACTACTATACGAAGTGAGTCCAAGTGTAAGCACAGCTTTCCTCTGAGCCAGGTCATGTCGATAAAGTATTGCTAACTTTTGACATTTGCAGATATTACTATCTACCATCCAAGTCCAGCTTATATTAAGCATAACTTTGGTACAATGAATATATCCGCTTCCAAGCCAAGAAAGGGAAGGGGACGTCGCAAAGAGGAAGAAAGGATACAGCCCTCATCGCCATCATCACATCCATCGACGTCCGTCCAACCCAAAACTCACTCTCGCCCTACAAGATTTCAGAACGAGGGCAAAAATAACGCATTGCGTGAAACGACTTCCCCGGCATCCACTGGCGGCCCTGGAGCGGTTAAATATCCTCCATATCTCGCCTTTTCTACCGAGAAAAAACAGGACAACAGCAACTGGAAAAATCTCAGCAGGCCGTTAAGACCCATGAACGAAAGAAAAGGACAGCTTACAACAGGGATGAGGGATAGACATTTCCCACCACTGTCAGCTCCTCTGGCAATAAGGGCGAATCCAGAACTGCAGCAAGTGAGACCCGCACCACCACCACAACCCGAACAATCCAACGATATGAAATGCAGGGGTAGTGATGGTTCATGCTTGGCCACAAGGCAGGCCACTCTGTTGGAACTAGCGCAGCAACCGTCTCCTTGTATCATTGAAAAAACTCCTGACTATATGTTCCACCTGAAGTCCCTTGTTGCCAACCCGAATAAACTACGGGAAGTTGGGTATGTTCTCAACCCGCTTTCAAGTGAGGACATAGAATTGAAAAAGAGATGTAGTGGGTGCGGTAAGAGTAAGTTTCTCCTACGTTTTTCTTGCCATTTCTTTCTTTTCGTTTCATTTTTCTTTGATTTCCCGGTTAGTGGAGCTAACGGGTAGAAAAGCAATGAAATCTTTACGGACGAGGGAGCAAAGGCAGCGGAAGGAAGGCTGTGAAAAATCCAAGGGTCGCCCAAGAAAGCCAAACCACAATACAGATGAGAAGAAAGGCGCCTCACAAGCTAATAAGACGGATGGGAAATGTGACAACGATGGTACTAACACAACCCCAAAGAAAAAGGTTCTTCACTGCAAGTTCCACCCTGGTACGCTGATATGGAACAGACAAGAAAAGGTATGACGGATCCATGTACTACATAAATCCATACCCTTGTTTATTGGAAGGTTTAAAGTACTGGGACCCAACCAACTGACGAAAAGAAAATCCCGTTAATTTATTGATTTACGTAGACATGGTCATGTTGTCGTCAACCGGCCGCCGCAGAACCTTGTAGTGGTGCTGAACAGCATCACCCTCGTTTCTATCTTCCAGGCAAAATGGAGAGCATGTGGCAGTTCCATCATACTCCCCGGACTCCCAATATGCCCTCTCCGGATATACGTACTGCAGTTGCTATTGACTGTGAGATGGGGCAGGCTTCATCTGGAGATTCGGAGCTCATCCGGGTTACGCTAATAGACTACTTCTCATCGGCCGTTCTCATTGATAGCCTCGTTTACCCAAGCGTGAAAATGGAGGACTACAGGACTCGATTCTCTGGTGTCAGCAAGCGAGATATGGAGACTGCAATAAGAAGCGGGACTTGTATTATGGGAAGAGATAATGCTCGGTTGGCGATGTGGAAGTACGTTGGGCCTGAAACTGTTGTTGTTGGACATTCCGCTCATAATGACCTAGAGTCATTGCGGTGGATCCACGCTACCATCGTTGACACATATATTATTGAAGCTCTGTTGCAGAAAGAAAAGGAAAAGGATGACGAATCCAAGCAAGCAGCTGATAATTCGGTAAAGGATGGGAAGGTAGCAGCGGAGCAAGATAAAACGTCTCCTCCAGCCGTGAAGCCTGAAGCATGCGAGGACGAACAAAATGAGGATGGAAAGGGGAAGCCCGGCGAAAGAAATGAAGAATCTAAGAAATCATCGAACTCCGGGGGAATCCCTGATGAAGGAGGCCTTGGCAAGCCCAAACAAGGGGTGCGGAAGAGGAACAATAAAGGAAGTGGCAAGTTGTCGCTCAAAACACTTGCTAGGGAAAGGCTGGGACGGGAAATTCAAAATGCAGGGAAGAAGGGACATGACAGTCTGGAGGACGCACTTGCAGCCAGAGATCTGGCTCATTGGCATGTTGTTAATAGCGGGATGGTTGGATTGGATGACGGGAAGAAAACATGAGTTTAGTTTCATGGAGGGAAAGATTTTAGAAGGACGAACACGATGGAAGTTTTATTTCTTTTTTTCGTCGTGCCCCCACAAGTAGTACAAGTACTTGTGCACAAACTTGGCCTCAAAAAAGGTGCTCTGTGAGAGACCCTTGCGTGCTTCTTCTAGCAGAAATGCTGGAGGCGTTTGCTGGGGGAGATATCCACTGAGAGATCTGGCTGAGGCGGACGGAAAAAAATTCAGCTAAAGTATGCTTAAATGTTGAGAAAACGATTTTTCATACTTTTGCTCGGGAGTACCCGGTATCTGATATGGACGCTCCGCAGGTCCAACTGTGCGATATGGCCTACTTGCAAGTTGCAGCAGGCTCAGGCTACTTTTCCGTGGAATTGAACTAGCGTCCAGGGCGTCAGTCGTTTCGCACATGGAGCTCTGTCAGTGTCAACGCGTGGGTTGTGAGTCTTTGAGTATCTGAATCATAGACAAATCCCCCAGAAGCTTGTATGCAGTAGAAATGTGCTCTCAGTTAGAATGGATGTTTGGGCCATAATTTAGGATTGCTGAGATTGCTAGCCAAGATCTTTGAAAGTCACATTTCTGCATGTTAACTGTAGTATGCCAGATTGTGCCAGTTGAGAATATGCTGGCTACAAGAGAGTAAGGCCAAGGCAATCAAACCAAACCAGGCTGGCTAATTTATCATTGGCACATTCCCCTGTATCATCTTTGAGAGAGACAACTGATAACCGAACATTCTTGGTAGATGAAAGGGCAAATCTCATGCCAAATTGTACATGTACTCATTCCTTCTATGCTGGGCTCATAATTGATAACTTCACCACAGAGCCAAATCAAAAGGTTTGGCCGATGTTCTGGTGGATTGAGTTCTCCGCTTTCATTAAGCTCAGTAACTTTCCTAATATTGATTTTCTGAGGTTGTGGACATGTTCTGTGTGAGTAGCGAGAACAATACTAGACAAAAGCATGGCAGGAGAGAACTTCTTAGATATGTCAAACTGAGGGATTGTTGGGAGGATAGAGAAACAAATGCTCAGAGAAGAATGGAAAGCGATCTCAAAATGGCTGATCCGAGGCCCTGAATATATTGTTTTGTGCGCCAATGGGCTGCAACAACAAGCGCCGGGCTAGCTCAATCGGTAGAGCGTGCGGCTCTTATGTTAGTATTTCATGCAACCGCAAGGCTGCGGGTTCGACCCCCGCGTTCGGCTGTTTTTTCTTTTTTTAATTTACTTTTTTAATTTATTTATTTTTGTACAATTTATTATTTTCAAATATATTTTCTAATATCAATACTACTCCGTACTTGAAGATAGAGACGTATGGGAGTGATAGTGTCCTCCGTTGTTCAACGATTGGAAAAACCATTGGCCTGTGAAAATATTATTTTCCCGCCTGGATAATTAGCAGACATCCCGACAGACCCCAAACTCTGGCAGCTACACACCATCAACGCCCTCGCCGATTCCAAAACTACTCCGTGCTAACGTTGATATCCTGCATGGCGAGGACCAGCATGACTGTTTAGCCTGCAGGGTCTCAGCAGCTGTCCCGTGACTCCCGTCCAATAGATCGGAAACGTGCGCCATAGTCTTTCTCATATGATCCGCCCTAAACAACTTCAATGAGTTCACCAATCCTTTTTGCCTTTGAATGTTTAAGGAACTCCTCCGTAGATAGATATCATGATGCCTTTACCAATGCCCTTGTCCTTTAGAGAGGCGTGATACTCTCCGCCTGTCTTGTCCTTTAGTACAGCCTCCCTCGCAGGCTACCACGAAATACAAGACGCGGGCTACGCAGCCTGAGCAAAAGAAAACCCCAACGCCAAATACATTTGGGAGCATAAGAAACCGAACTATGGTTGGTGTGAAGAAGCCTCATATGCGCCTGGAAAATGCTATTGCTCTTGACCCGCTGACGGAAGCTTCGAAAGCTGACGGCTATGCTGCCTCTGCAGTAGTTATACTTTGTCTGGCTTGGCAGCACCTGCGAGAGACTACTACCACTCAACGTAGCAGAGCGTTTTTCGAATTGAGGATGATCGAAGCACCGGATGTGTCATGACCCAAATGAATGAATATTAGCGGGCACCTTTGTTTGTTTGCTAAGAAGATATAGATCGTGGCATTGCTATATACTGCCTGCTCATAATCTACCTCAGTTCGTTTCGTTTGTTTCAGTTTTTTTCTCTGTGAATATTTTGAGGCAGTATTGCTAAAGCTATGCGCCGCCCTTGGACCGTTCAACTTCAGAGTTATCACATTGCATCTTGGATTCAGTGACATGTGAACCAGCTCGCCAGCTGCTCCGTTGTGCTTTCTGAAGCCAACCCAAAGCGAACAGTGTGGTCATCATGAGTTTTGGATTTTCCCCTTCTGATGTCTTTAAGCTAATCGAAATATGCCATTATGTTGTCGTTAATTGCCGACACGGCCCGACGAGCGCAGTACAGGCTATCAACGGGCTGCGTGAAGAGGTGCTGGAATTTGAGGACCTGTTAAAACAATTCCATCATATTCTCGAAGAGACCGACGGAGTTTCCTGTATCGAGCTTCGTGGGGTGGAAACTACTTTGCGAGAATGTCGAGATCACCTCGAAAAATATTCTGCTTTACAACAGCAGTTCTTAGGAAGTGGCCATCTTGGACCACCAAGGCCGCGATTGAGTATCCGCAGATCGAGAGAGATTCTGGCGAAATCGAAAATTGCGACTCGGATGGGAGGCGAGATTGTCAGGCACTTGGCCTGGGGAGAGAAGGATATTATAGCTCTGCGGGAAAGGATCGAACGGCATAAGCAGTCTCTGGGATTATACCTCACTGTGCTAGAAAGGTTCGGGCTATGTTGCTTTTCGCGGATCTTGTTCGAAATAGGTTGTTCTGACACCTCTTCAGGGAGAAAACGGTCGGCATCGGAAATCGAATTACGAGCATGGAAAACACGATTGCGGCGTTGCGTGTAGAGGTAACATCGACGTCAAGCAGAGTGCCGACCCAACTGGATCGGGGCGCTTCATTTTCATTTCCGATCGACGCAGGTATCCCATACGCAACCGACAGGTATCAAGCGATTCTGGCTACCGTGGAACGACAGCGAGAATTTGCTATGTTGGAAAGAAACCGGGCAGATGCTGGCGAGGACGAGGAGTGGGAAACCATTTGCGACCAGCTTGATCTTTTCCACCGTCGGGTACTCAATGCCATCGAACGGAAGGCAAATTCTTCGGTCCAACATCGAAATGGATACTGGCCTTCCCACTTTGAACTGAATAAGGCTTTACTCTCCCGAAGTGCGATTAACGCTCCCCTGAAACGAGTCTCGACAGAAAATAACGCCTGCTACCTTGAACCAACAAGCCCACTTCCTCCCCTGCATGAGGAAGGTGGATATCGGTTCGAAGCGGGATCAACGATATCCACGGTGTCCCAATCAACCTCGCCCTTGCCATCAGTGTTCTCATTTAGCGCACCTTCGCGAACGGCAACAACAAGCACCGTTGACAGCATAGATCCTCTCATGGTTGACACCAATGTCTCGGATATGAAGCACCGGCCGCCCTCATCTACTACCCGCCAAGGAAATCGGAACTACGAAAGGAAGCTTCAAGCTATATCTCCTACTTCCCCTTTGAGTGATACAGAGTCATCGCATCGGCCTAGCTTTGCGTCATCAAACGGATCAGGAGGTCAAAGGAGTTGGAAGGCTTTACAGCTAAGTGGATGGGTGAAAATGTATGTTTTCGTTTTTTCTGCCTCTGATGACAATAGACTGATCCGCGCTCCACTTTTCATAGTCTTTGGGATAGCAACCCCTCCCCAGTGTACTGCAATCTCGAAGCAGGCTATCGTAGCGATGGCCGGTTATATGCTATTAAAGCAGTTGATCTCCGCCAGCCCCAGCGGCAACTTCCCGTCATTAAATGTTCGGGTAACGCTATTTCCGTCCCCTTTCGGGTTACCAGCCAAACTAAAATGTTCAAGCAGTATCATCGGCTGAGAGACGGCCGATCCCCCACACGGAGCCCCCAGGCCCTCGAGATGCTCCCGAGGAAGCTCTTCGCGTTTATTTCGTTAAGCAGCCGGTTATGAAGCGGGGAGAAGAAGGAGTACAATATTTCTTCGAGAACCAAACAGGTCTGCTTGACCCTGTATACCACCCTGTATTTCTGTCTGCACCCCCGCGGCTAACGTTTCATACCCCTTGTGTTTGGCTTGCGGCAGACCAGTTTAAGTTCCAAAGCTTGATCTATGGCCAGAAACTTATTCTGGCTACCGTCATACAAAAGATTTCTTCCGTACATGGAAAGGAATCAGACCGACAATACATTCGGATTTGGGAAAACACATCTGAGGGAAATCCTCGATCCTTTCTATATCTCGCTACTTCGAGGCCCAATCTGAAGTACATTGAAATCAACGGTATTTCATGCTATTGGTGAGAACCATGATATTTAAGCTTCCCTTGCTAACCTTCTCCTTAGAAAAACAAATTTCGCCCAACTACAAAATTTCGTCACGAAGCAATATTCTCGAGCTAAAGGTTCTCACTCAAATGCAGCATTTGAGAATTACATTTACATGTCAGAGCGGTAAGTATCCTCTTCCTCAACTCTATTTCTGGCAGCAACAATGCTTGAATCCCATAATATTCGCAAGACTGACAATTTTGTCATCTCCATAGACCTCCAGGATTTTGTTAATGCCATGTTTGCCGCAGGACCTATGCCAAGAAATGCGTGACTAGTAATAGGCATGGATCTTCCTTGTGTGGCGCTTTTAGCCTTCATCCCCTTGCAACCTCGTGGTTGTTTCTGGACCTCTGTATGGGTCAACAAACCCCTGACAGCAACTGTTTTTGGGGGCTTCTTGCTCCTCATCTTTTTCCCCACCTCCAAAACGAAAGACAATCAGAATATTGTGTTCGGCAACACAGTTTCCATTTAAGTTTTTATCTAATGGGAGAGATGCATAGCGCGCAACATCCAAACACGGAGGGAGAGCTCTCCTATTGTTCATTTTCCTCAGGGTTTACTCCGTACTTGGGCTTCCCGCGTCGCTTAAATATGACACCATGTAACTGGCCCCTTTTGCACGAACCATTGGCCACCACATTGACAACCCATATATCCTCTGGAACTTTCAAGCCTTGGCCAATCAGCTTGTTTCGACGCCGAGCTTCCTTCTAGACCGGTGGCCGCATCTGAATGACCATAGCTCCATACAATAAGAACCTCTCGCTCCCGCTTTGGACTTTGAAAGAGAGGTACTGGCTATGGACCCCTCCGGATATATTTTACCTATCCTTTTTTCGATGGATATTCAGTAGCCTTCGTACCCTATCGTCAAGGACATAATCACCAGTGATGAAGTTTCCTGTCGGTTTCCAGGTCAAGAATCGGACAGTTAACTTCAATCATATTCCGGTCAGTTAATGCACCCGCAATAATATGTATTGGATCTAGCTAATACACTGAATCTTATAGGACGTTCATCTAAGACGCCGTCGAGTCTTTGATGAGCTCGATGCAACTCATTTTCAAGGTCTGGTAGTGTTTGTTGCCGGTGTAGGATTTTTCACAGATGGATATGACGTATGTGACACCAGTTGGAATATAATATAAGTTTTCAGTAACAGTAAACGAACTAACCAACAGTTCATAACCACTTTAACAGATATTCGCTGTGGGAATAATTATCCCCATGCTTTCACATGTTTACTGGCATGGAGTAATGCCCGCGAGAATCGAAACTGCCATGCGCGCCGCCACTCTCGTAGGAACTATTCTCGGCCAGTATGCATTCGGTGTTTTGGCGGACCTGTATGGTCGACGAAAAATGTATGGACTTGAACTGCTGGTAGTTATCGTCGCGACGGTCGGGGTAACAATGGCTTCGGATGGCGCGTCTAAATCAATGAATCTAGTTGGATGGCTGATATCCTGGAGATTCCTGATGGGGATCGGGATTGGCGGGGACTACCCTCTGAGCGCAATCATAACATCAGAGTTCGCTCCTACCAAGTCCCGTGCTCGTATGATTGCTACTGTTTTCTTTATGCAGCCGTGCGGATACCTCATCGCGACGTTAGTGGCTCTGTGTGCCATAGTCGCGAACAAAAATGGGCTCCCAACTAATATACCTACAGATGTCGACAGTATCATATCGTGTACTGATGATGAATTATGTCGAAGGACGATCGATAGTATTTGGCGCTGGGTAATAGGAGTGGGAGCCATCCCAGCTGCCATCGCTATACTTTTCCGAATCAGCATTCCTGAATCACCAAGATATACAATGGAAGTACTAAATCGGCCGGATGAGGCACTGGAAGATGTGAACGAAATGGGATGGAAGCGTGCGGCTCGTATTCCTCGTCGCGCACGCGACCTCGAGATGCAAACTTCAGAATCAAGAAGTCTTACCTCCGAAAATATCCCCAGCGCGACAGGGGCAGCCTTCTTGAGCCATACACCAGCAATCACAACAGCAAATAATAATATTAAGGCAATAGCCCCTGATGTGACTGAAGATCGGGTGACCCAACTCAACGCACATCCACGAAATGGATCAGTATCCAGCTTACATGCACCTCCTGCCGCTTCAGGTGCAAGTTCGATAACCACACTTGACGGCCCAGCGAGACGGCCTACGGAGGACGATGGTGACTCAGACCTTGACGAAGAGAAACCAAGCCAGTGGAAAAGATTCTACACTGGCTTTGTAGAACACTTCTTCACAAAGGGCCATTGGCCCACCTTACTTGGGACATCGCTCTCCTGGGCTTGTTTCGATTTCGCGTACTACGCCCTCGGGCCCAATTCCTACAAAGTAATATCCAAAATTTTCAATGAAAAACCTCTGAAATTTGTGCGACAACCTGGCGCGCCTCCTCTACCCCTCCCTTCTCGTAGCATCTACACCGACCTCGTCGAAAACTCCTGGCACTCGCTAATAATCGTCTCCATCGGCTCCATGCTCGGCGGCCTGGGCATGATCAAACTTACAAAGCGCATATCCCCACGCACGATACAGTTATTCGGCTTCCTAACTTTGACGGTCATCCTCATCGCCATTGGGGTATGTTTCGAAACGGTGAGCCGGCACGCCTCAGTTCCCCTGATCACCTTCCTATATGTGCTCAGCCAGGTATTTTTCGAAATTGGTCCGAATTTCACTACCTTCATGATCCCCGCTGAGCTATTCCCGACCCGCTTTCGATGTACTGCGCACGGCATCTCCGCTGCAGCGGGCAAGATTGCGTCTGTGGTTGTACAGGCGTTCGTCGCATATTCACCCATTGGGCCTTACCGATCCTCCGATCCTGGTGCAGAGTGGCTTGGGTATGTGATTATTATATTCGCGGCGTTTATGTTGCTTGGGGCTGCGGTGACAAAGTGGTTGATTCCCGAAACCAGAGAGGGCGATGGGTCGAATAAGCCATTGGAGCAGCTGGAGGACGTTGCGCAGATGAAGAAGCCCGTTAGATTTGCATGTGGGTCTGCGAGGGGGGGTATTGGGGATGATGCAGATCAGTCGGTAGTCTAATCCTGAATTTGTTGGTGGAATTGTAGTACATCCTTCTCTGATCTTTTGTACATGCTTTTTCTTTCTTCGTCACCTGGGGGATATCTGAGTGAGTGTGTATCATTGTAACAAGATGCTGTATATACTCTTATATAATACGATCTGTCAAGTACATACGTCTAATTTGAAACAGCTTTGATATCAACATGGACATGAAGTATGTGTACCCTTCTCGCCCGAGTTTCATTAGAAACTTGCTCCGTCACATTCTAGAAAGAGGAAAGAACCACATATATACACAACAAAGATCACAACCTCCACCTATAAAAACAGGTATAGCGCAATCAGGGCAAAAAAAAGAATGGAGTTGCTACGGAGCGTCTGCCCTACTTTGCCTCCACTCTTCAAGCTGCTTCTTCAATTGTCTGAACAGCATAATACGTGAATCAACTAACTCAAAAACGACGCCGACCTGTGCACATAGGCCCTGTAACTCTTTAGACGGGGTTAGAATTTCTGGTGGAATAACTGGTTCCGGGCCATCTAATGTCATCATTATGCCAGGTTGATTCGGCTCGTCGATTTTGGAATATTCGCCCTCCATCCTCAACAAGGTGAGCCGGGGTGTATATCGGAAGAAGTTGGACGGCTGGATTAGATCCTTCAGTTGCATGAAGGTGCCGGGAGCTTTGCGTTTGGAAACATTCACGACGGTAAGAGACTCGATCGACGCGGGGAGAATGTGTGCTAGCTGCTGGTTACCTGGGGAGTTCAGAGCAATGTCGTCTGGGTTGCGAAACACGCCATTGCCTAGCAAATTTTCCACAGACATGTATAGTGATTTTAATACGGAGTATTCTGCCAGGGAGCCGAAGACTTCTTCGCCTCCTTCGTAATGCTGTCCGTTAAAATTTTGGTCATCATAACTGAGCCAGAGGTTTTCGAGGCTATGCTTGACGTGCGCGAGAGAGCGGGCGAAATCCTGTGGTAGAAAACTGGAGAAATACTCAAAGGAGTCGGCGTGTTCAAATTTGAATGATTTGAGGTTTTTGCACACTTTTATTTGAGCAATCATGCCAGTTTTGGTGCTGCTTTTCGACATGTCTATTTCGGTTACTGTGGAAGTTGTGGGTTTGTTTTCTAAATATGCAGCACGCCCGCTGTCAACAGCGTCGAGCTCTTGATCTTCATATGCACCTTCATCGTCGTCTTCTGATGGATTATCTGAAATTTGTTCGCCAACAACTCTGTGCATGGATGGGAAGAAAAAAAATGGCTCCACTACGGAAACATCTAGAGAGTCCTCAGTATCCCACCATTTTACAAACAAATGGGAGAGGCGGGTTAGTGCAGGTTTGGAATCAAAGGGTGGTAGCCGTGCTGCCGCCCGTTCGACTAGTCTGAGCGGGAAAAAAGTGCCATACGGTACAACCATATTTAATTCTTTCAAATTGGGGAGTGCAAATAGTAGCAAACCAACCCAAGCATCCTCATTACCCGCCGAGAGATGAGCCATGAATTTGCATACAGCATGTTTGTCGCTTGAGGCGAAGAACTGTTGAACCACGTCACGAATAAGGGCTAGGTCAAAAACCACATCTGAACTGGGGGGCGGAAGGTTTTCAGGGGGATCATAACTGTTACGATCAGGGTTGAGATCCGTTGACCAATCGCTGATTTCGAGAGTCTGAGTGCATGATGCATAGCGTGGCTTACTGATGAGTGTCTGAACGAGAGCAATGATTGTCTTGGCGCTACAGTTGCTCAGATCGATATCCTGGTAGACGAGAGGGAGAAATAGATCAGAGAAGGCGTGAGAGCATAGAGCAAGACGTAACCGATGGCTTGGTTGTTTGATATCCCGAGCAATAAGGAGTAATATCTCTGTGGGGATGTTCCCAACACCGAGACGAGGCATTGCTCTTTCACCCTTGCTCCCCCGCTGCTCTTGCGTTCTGACGTCTTTGGCTTTTCTTGATGAATTCGGAGAGGGGGGAAATACGAGCTCCTAGTGGATGGTCCACGGGGATTTGCAAACTCGGGTCCTGTTGGAATGAGATGAAAGGGTAAAAGATTAACGAAAATGGTATTGTTGCCTGAAATTGAAATCTCCTTGGCTGCCGGGCAGACGGAGGAGACTTGCAACCAGCAACACCACGCCGCATTTGCCGATGGGTTATTCTTATTCAGAACACTGAACCGAACCAGTAGTTGAAAAGAAAAGCCGGGGATGCCAATTCATGGCTGCTTCTGGCCAACGTCGAACCGAGTTGAAGATCCCCGCAAGGCTTGGAGCGAAAACGCCGAGCCCTTGTCGTGTTTGGGCCAAACAAGGATGGTTGTTGGCTCAAGATTCCCCATATTTTTTTTTGGCAAAATCCTTCTAGAAACAGATACGATGGGGTAGGTAGTGGCTAACTAAAGTATCATAGGCCCCCTCCATCTCCTGGTGGTGCTGACAACGGCAACATTCCCCCTCTCCCCCTTCTCCCTCCCCATTCTCTCTCTTCTTCCTCACATCGTCCAGAGCGAGTAGATATGCCGAAGTCGTTCCCATGTTGCAAAGTTAGGGCTAAAATCCCAATCGGGAAAGTTGGAGCACCCTGGCCTGGCCTTGGAGTAAGCAAACGGGCTAAACTGATAGAATGGTGACAGACCAACCATTGACCTTCATGTAATTGTTCCGAGTGGATTGGACTTTTGACTTGCCATTAAAGTTTCCCCGCATTTGAGCAACTCTGGGAGAGGGGGATTCTTGGGAAGCCAAACTCCAAGAGGGGTGGTTGTTTGGGCTCATCTAACGAGTACGGCTAGTAGTAGCTTAATGTATAGTATCTGGGCTCCAGTGACCAAAGGGCAACCAGAAAATTAAATAACTTACCGGAACCGGCCAGCCCTAGATCTACGGGTTGGTTAGTTGCCATTTCTAATCAGCTCTCTCAGCTATCGATAAGGTCTTGGAGCTTTATCGGAGCTTGGTGACGACAAGCGCACCAACGAGGACGGCCTCCTCCCGCTTCCTCAACTCCACCAAGCGCATCTTCAGCTTGGAGACACGGAGCATACTACGACTGTATCTGCCGAACAAGCAGACTAACAAGCCCCTTGCTCAAGTTTCCATGTTGCCGATGCGGGGTTGCTTCCAAACTTCGATTATGCAAGGAAGTTATCCTTGAACAGCTTCTGCTCATAGAGTCAGAACGCTACTAATAATCAAAAACTGATAAGCATATAAGAACCTGGGGTGTGCCCCCGCTTTCCATTTTTTTCAATTCGCCAAACCCATCTCTAGAATTCCCGTCCGGTTTTCTAATTTTCTGACTCCTACTCACAATCCTCATCATCCCGCGCAATCTGCATTGTTTACCACAAGCCATATAGGCATCACCCTCAATCTACTACCCTGCAACCATGGGCCTCACAGGAATTCGCACGGCCATGAAGGTCGATCGGAATAAGCCTGCAGGGGAGCAGAATGGCTTGCATGTATGCATACTACTGATCTGTTAATCAAAAGATCTTGTGTTGTCATCGCAATGAGACAATGGGCTAACCATTAAATTGTTTTCTACTTTGTATAGAACCGCTGGCATCCAGACAGTAAGTACTACAGGGTTGTCTGTTTTTGAAATACTGCCCCCTCCCCTGTTTCAAGGATATACGCGGGGGTAGTGAATATAGCGAGCTAGCCTAATATTCTCAATTCAGTCCCATCCTGCGCAACGATCAAGAATGGCGAAGTCGTCAAGATCGAATGCGTCGACTGGACCGGCGGGCAGATAAAGAACGATGATTCCGCAGACGACATGCGCGATATCGATTTGACCCGCGTGCATTATCTCACGGGGCCTTTTGAGATTGAAACCGCCCAGCCAGGTGACGTGCTACTCATTGAAATCCAGGACGTGCAGCCATTCCAGGATCAGCCGTGGGGATTCACGGGTGTCTTCGACGCGAAGAATGGAGGCGGATTTTTGGATGAATTCTATCCTCATGCGTATGTATATGCAAACCAAGCCCCCCTCTATAGATCAAATGGGAAACTCATATTAAAACATAAAACAGGGCAAAGGCCATCTGGGATTTTGAAGGCATATTCTGCTCATCCCGCCATATCCCACACGTCCGTTTCGCGGGATTAATCCACCCGGGAATTCTGGGCTGCGCCCCTTCTGCTGAAGTTCTCGCGGAGTGGAATAGACGTGAAGGTGATCTTATCTCTACTCATTCTCACTTAGATAAGGTTGTCGCGAAGCCTCCAGAACCCATCAATGTGCACGCAGGCAGTGCAAACGAGGACATCAAAGCGAAGGTGGGACGAGAGGGAGCGAGAACTATCCCTGTAAGTGATATGTCTTACCCCAGATGTAAATCTATTAAAATGGTGTTCGACAATACTGACAACAGACACCCATACAAGGGCCGTCCCGAACACGGTGGGAACTGTGACATCAAAAATCTCAGCCGCGGTAGTAAAGTCTATCTCCCCGTGCATGTTCCCGGGGCCAAATTTTCTGTCGGCGACTTGCACTTCTCGCAAGGTGACGGTGAAATTTCCTTCTGCGGCGCCATCGAGATGGCCGGTGAAATCACCATCAAGTTCAACGTGATCAAAAACGGCATGGCACATATGGGTATGAAATCTCCCATTTTCCACCCTGGCCCCGTAGAGCCGCAGTTCGGCCCCGGCCGCTACCTTACGTTCGAGGGCTTCAGCGTCGACCATACCGGCAAGCAGCACTTCATGGACGCGACGATTGCGTACCGCGAGACCTGTATGCGCGTTATTGAGTACCTCCGCCGCTATGGCTACGATGATTATCAGATTTATCTGTTGTTGAGTTGTGCGCCCGTGCAGGGTCATATTGCAGGGCTGGTGGATGTCCCCAACGCGTGCACCACGTTGGGAGTCCCGATGGATATTTTCGATTTTGATATTCGGCCTGAGTCTAAGGTTGTGAAGTTGGATATGGGGTCCTGTGCGTATACGAGCGATAAGATGAAGTAGACCTTGGGTACATATTGAGAGTGGAGGTAATTCTTTGATTGCGCTTTGTATCTATGTATGTGCGTTTTGATTGAATATTTGAAGCTGGCCCTCCAATGATGAAATATGGCAGATTTGTAGTTAAGTTTTGCGCAGTGGTAATAGCTGTTCCCTTACAGTGGGAAGGGAGAGCGGGGATGTTTCCATTCAGGAGCCATTGATATGCTTAGCTTAATATTAAATTATTTTTACGGGCAGAAGGATAATACAAGCACAAAGTGACTTGGGCCTAACAAGTTCAGTATGATTTTTCTCTTTCAAAGAAGTAAAAGCAAAGTAATTGAGACCCGATGACAACTCCAGTATTATAGTTAACAGCGCAAACCACCATGGCGTACGTGCTCGCTCGTAGATCTTCGTACTCTTTAATTGGCGGAATTCCTCTAATCCAATCTGTCCACGGCACAAGCAGACAAAGGTACAAGATGAATACGATATCAATAAACAAGTAGCGGAGATTGAACAAGCATAGACTTTCTACTAGCAAATGATGATAATACTAATTTGACAGAATATAACAAACCCCCCACACATCCGCGCGCTCATTTAAAATGCGATACTGTTGTACCTTCTCTTCTTTCTCATTTTTTTTGTGGCTAAAGTGAAAAATATTATTATATAACTAATATTTAGCCTACCGCGCAGTGGACGCACACGCTTACTATCTAGCAATATCGTGTTGCACACCTCCCCACGGCACCTTTACCCTCATATTCTCTTTCACTTAAAAAACTTCTTAAGCATCTCCTTCTCCTTCCGCTGCTGTTCCGCAATAGCCTTCTTAACCCTCGCGGTCTCATTCGTAACCGCCGCATCCCCCGGAGCCAGCTTCGCCGCCTCCGCCAAATCTTTCAATGCCTCTTCATCGTCCTTCAATCCAACCAACGCCACGGCACGCCGGTAATACGCCTTGGCCTTATCCGCATCCTTCGCATTGGCGGCCGCGGCGGTTTCAAGCGCGAAGCCTGCCCATTGGCGCCCGTCCTCGAAACGCCGGAGTTTATTTGCTAGCAGAGCTGAGTTGGAATGTAGGGCGAATCGCAACGAAGCCATTTGCTCTTCTAGTTCTGGAGGGTCTGAATCTGTAGTTTCTGGGTATTCGTTGAGATAGCGCAGGCCCTTTTGGTATTTGTCCAGGCCTAGATCGATATTGCCTGCCTTGAAGGCTTTGTTGCCATATTCTTTCAGGTCGGAGGCAATTTTGTAATATTCCGCGCCGGAAAATTCTTTCCCTGCATCTTCCGGGTAGTCCTCGTACTTGTCACCGGTTTCATCCACGGATGCCTGTGTAGCCGCCTCGTAGCCGTCGCCGGACAGTTGACCGCAGTCCACAACTTTTACTTCCGTATGTGGCTTGTCACCCGAGTCCGTGGGGGACTTTTCGATCTTCCGGACTAGTCCTTTGCCGTTGATGACTTCGCCGAACACGACGTGTTTGCCATCCAAATGCGGGGTGGGGACAGTTGTGATGAAAAACTGACTCCCGTTCGTACCGGGGCCGGAGTTGGCCATGGAAAGTAGGAATGGACGGTCATGTTTGAGCTCGAAGTTTTCGTCGGGGAATTTTTCGCCGTAGATCGACTCGCCACCAGTGCCGTTGAATGCGGTGAAGTCACCACCTTGGATCATGAATTGTTTGATGATTCGGTGAAAAATGGAGCCTGACGTGCACATAGAGGGAAACCGAAATCTTAGTTTTTCTGTTTCAATGGTTCTCAAACGCGGGGCACGGCTTGCTTGTGTTATGGTATACCAACTTACCCTTGTAGCTCAGGGGTTTTCCTGATTTCCCCTCACCCTTCTCGCCAGTACAGAGCGCACGGAAGTTTTCAGCAGTTTTGGGAACAACTATTTATCTTGAATTAGAATCATATATTGAAAAGAATTTAGGTGGTGGTTGTCGGAATCAAAAGCGTACCATCATTAAACTAGCGATTCACGCCCCGTCAGATTCAGTTTTGCCAAAAAACCATTCTAGATGTCAGGGATCAGAAAAAACACCTACCAACTCAAAGACAATGCGACCCTCTGCTCTATTTCCCACCTGAATATCAAAATAGACGCGCGGGCGACCTTCAGTTTGAGACCTTATCAGTGGCTTGACTTTAACTCGAGACGAGCGGGGTGGCCGCAGCTGGCTGCGGGGTTGGAGGGGGAGTACCTGAAGTTTCGGCCATGATGGAGGCGTCGTAGGAGGGGGTGAAGACGTAGAAACGAGACTCACAGATTAGACGATAGTAGCAGTAAGCGAGTGAATGTGTATTAGAGGAATAATAACAAGGGCTTGGTTATGTGAGAGTTTGTTGGTTGGTTGGTTGTGTTATTTAAGTTCAATTATCAGTTTCGAAGCGCCGCGAGAGTTGTAGAAGCTTCCATGCGCAGACAAACAATGCAAACTCCACGCCTTCAAATAATGAAGATATTAATATCAAAATCGAATGCATTGTTAAACTCAATCTTCTCTATATATGGTATCATAAGCGTATGTACATGTAACTCCTTCATTCTTTCATTTCTTCATTCAAGCAGTGAGGCCGGAAGCTTGAACTCGTAGTGCTGGCCTCCTGAGCCTTTCTTCACTGACCCATCTTGCTCAGATTCTTGGGCACTGGGATCCTTAGACTGTTCATTCCCATTTCCATTCCTATCCCCACTTTGGCTGTTTCCATTTCCATTTCCATCCCCATTCCCAGATTTTTTCTGCTCCCTCTTGGGCAACGTGGTATCTATTTGAATCGTAACCTACACCGAAAACCCCAGGCCAAGTTAGTAATGGACGGTTCTTGAAATTATAAAACCAAAACCAGGAGTCAGGAAAAGCATTATAGCTATACCGCGCCATCCTCACTGCGGTAATCCACACCCACCGGTCCATCGTTGACGAGTCCCACTTCCATCATCGCCTGGAAAACGCCGTTCTTGACGCGCTCGGCATTGTAGAGTTCTCGCACTTTGTTGTAGAAGTGTTCATACAACTCCTTGGCCTTGTTCGCGTCCGCGGCGTGATGGAAGTCCGGTTTGTTACCCTTTTTGATCTGTGCTAGTAGGGTGAATTGGGATACTGAAATAAATTAGAAAGCAGACGAAAGCAGTTTTTGCCATTAGTGTATGTTCATGTAGCCTTGCAATTTGGAGCTCATGGTCCTATGTTTTGCGTACCACATAGGACTTCTCCTTGTATATCTTGGACACTTTTTTTCCACTGCATTCAAGTTGTGGTTAGAGCAATGATCTGTGAAATGAACGTTGATCCGCACTGAGTAAGTCCTGGTATTCACACATACCGTCCCGCCAGCCTCATCAGGCCAGATCTTAAGTTTGAGAACCTTTGTTGCTAGAGACTCTGCATCTTTCTGAGTGTCATCCGGGCCGACAGCGGCAAACACAAGGAGCCCTCTGCCGATAGATGAAACGAGCTTTTTATCAACGGTGACTGAGGCGGAGGTGACTCGTTGTAAAACAGCTATATAGATCGACGTCGACATTAGATATGAAATGCTAGTTATCATACAGAGCGCAAACACTCTACCTTTCATGATGAAGTATTCTATGCCGAGTTTAACAACCCCGACGCACGCAGCAAAGTAAATTCCGAAGTTAGTCGACTCGCTAGGTGGCGATGGAGCATTCTGTTCAATCACGCTGTCATGCGTTTCACTGAGTGCGCATGAAAGAAGAGAGATATCTCCAAATCGTCCCAAGTGTGGAGTATACCCCGTATGTCTATATATCTACCGGATATATAGAAAAAAGAAATATATATATATATATATATATGTATATGCTGTGACGTCGCTATAGCAGCCAGGTTTTGGTGGTGGAATGTTGAATTTGGGGTCAACGATCTTTGGTTAGCGCCAAGGTCGATCCAAGGCATGTCTTGGCGCAGAGTCCCAGCTTTGGCTTTTGGGCTTCCTCTGTCAAAGGCCAAGCGACCTTCTTCCGTCAAAGGTCAAAGCCACCGCCCGAGCAGGCTCTGAACACGCCATTCCAAAGCCTTAATACATAGCTACATCTCCCGAACCCCCCCCCCCTGCTCTATCGAGACTGCCCTGTACCATATTCCACCCATTGCTTGCACCGGTATCGGCTTGAACCTGCAACCAATCGATCTCCGCCTCGTCCTCACCTGCTCAACTGGCCAACCGACCGACCTGTTTAAAGGGTAGCTCCGTCTATGAAGCAGCAGTCATGACGTCGCGAAAAACACAGCAGGAAATCGACAAGACCTTCAAGAAGGTAGCAGAAGGCATCCAGTCGTTTGAGGGAATATATGACAAGATCAAATCGTCGTCAAATGCTGCACAAAGAGACAAGCTAGAGGACAACCTGAAACGCGAAATCAAGAAGCTTCAACGGTTCCGTGATCAAATTAAAACATGGGCTGCAGGAAACGAAGTCAAGGACAAAGGCCCTCTGCTTGAGCAGCGGAGGGCTATTGAAACTGTGCGCCTTTCCCATATCTGTCCCTCCGCGCCGCCCGATTTTGCTATAACATCCCTCCTCCTCCTCCCCTCCTCACCCGGATGGCTTGAGAGCTAGCTAACCAGAGAATAACAGTGCATGGAACAATTCAAAGCCGTTGAAAAGGAGATGAAGACTAAGGCCTATTCAAAAGAAGGCCTCTCAGCAGCCGCTCGATTAGACCCGAAGGAAAAAGAGAAAGCTGAAACATGCGATTTCCTCTCATCAACCGTTGATGTCCTTCAGCAGAAGATCGAGGCCATGGAAGCTGAGGAAGAGATGATACAAGCCTCATTAAAAAAGGGAAAGAAGGATGCTTCAAAGACTACTCGATTATCTGATATTGCAAGAATTCTGGAGCGGCATCGATGGCATGTGGCAAAACTGGAGCTACTCCTGCGGTGTCTACAGAATGGGAATGTTGAGACTAGTCAAGTGCTGGATATTAAGGATAGCATCAAATACTTTGCGGACGATGGCCATAACGCAGACTTCTCTGGTGAGGATGAGACGATATATGATGACATCACACTGGGAGATGATGAGGCGCAATTCGGTATGCCTGATAACGACCGGGTATCATCACAAGACACACAGTCGATACAAGATGACGAAGCGGAAAGCGCAAGACAGAAGGCGACGAAACCAGATCCTGGGCCTGCGCGGAGGCCATCGACACAGATGAAGTCACCACTACCAGTTTTGGCTACTCTTCACAACGGCCCGTCATCTACAGTTGCAAGTGCCATGAAACCCGCCCCGCTACCGACGCGATTACCAGGAGAAACATTGAAATACGCCTCTGCGGCCGCTGCCGCTGCGGCTAGTGATAAGGGTGGTGTTGGAATAGCCCCCCTCCCACCCCCGCCTGGTACAACATCTTCAACAGCCTCACCGCAAGTGCATCATGCACAACCTGTACAAGGGATAGCCTCTGTAGCTCCCAGTGTGGATGATTCAGCCAGCCAACAACAATCCAAATCTCCAACGTCAAGCCCCAGTGTTCCTACGAGTAGACCTGCGACAGTACCCCCTACCCCAGCAATAGATAATGCAGAAACAGTGCCTCCAGAAGAGCATGCAGAAGCGACAACAAATGGCGAGACCACTGAAGACGCCCCTCCTGCTCCAGCTCCAGCTCCAGTTTCTGCCCCCGCTCCAAATGATGAATCTGTCTACCACCTGCCACCCGGTCTTCAAGACCTCATTCAATCCTTCGAAATTACCAAGTCCAGAATATCTGTCAATCCCTCGACATCCGTACAACGACTTCTAACAGCATCGCACCATACTTGCCCGGAACCGGGTGATGCCGAGAAGCCGCGCCATTACAAGCCGCAAACCCCTTACAGCACGCCGCTCTACTACCCGCAGGAAGCACTACCGATATTCGATGACCCGCGATTATATGAGACGGGCCGCATCGATACCGATACGTTGTTCTATATTTTCTACTATCGGCAAGCCAGCTACCAGCAGTATCTGGCGGCGAAGTCGTTGAAGAACCAGAGCTGGCGGTTCCACAAGCAGTATCAAACGTGGTTTCAGCGGCATGAGGAACCGAAAACGATTACGGAGGAGTTTGAGCAGGGAACTTATCGGTTCTTTGATTACGAGAGCACATGGTTCGTTATACCTTTTTGTTTCCCCTTCTCAGGATTTAGCATCCCTGCTTCAAAGGAAACATAGCTAACTAATTGTGTTTCGAAAATTATAGGATGAACCGACGAAAAGCGGACTTCAAATTCGTCTACAAATTCCTCGAAGACGACCTGTAGAAGAATACTTGTTTTTTTTTTACTCCCCATGCAAGATAGGCACAAAAATTTTTTTTCAACCCTTACTGGAAGATGCAAAACAAACAACAACTTTGGCGCACACAAACATGCAGTTGAATAAACCTGCCTCTTTATTTCTTCTTTCCTGCCCGTGTTCCTAGACCCCCGTCATTCATAAATCAAAGTACAGGCCTGACAACAAACTACAGCCACATACACCCCCGACACACACACAAATACTCTACATTTTGACACACATTAATGCATAAACGCTCTCTTTTCCACCTTTTGTATCCTAACCTCTCAATACCTGCTTGTACTCCCAACTTCTGCTGCTCTATCTTCTGCTTCTTTGCGGTCGGGTTGTTTTGTTTTTTCGGAAACAGGGTGGTGCGGTGTTTGGGCAGGACAAGCGTTTCACTATGCTGGAAAGCAATGGCATGATTACGCTAGGCTAAGCTGAGCTAGGTTTATGCTCGGCTGGGCCAGGTTGTTTTATCATTTTTCTTTTCTTTGCTTCTTTCGCTGCCTGTTATGCGTTTCCTAGGTTAATTTAGGTAGTTAAACGTGAGTTAATTTGGTTGCTGGGAAGGGTTTTTTTTTCTTTCCTCTTTCGCTTTTGTGCTTGCTTGTCGATGGGGCGGCGTTCTCCGCCTTGTGTGTGGATGGTGTTTGAACATGAAGCCAGCCTGGGGAGGGGGGGAGAAGTGGGACAGAGGAGGAGAGTATGAGAGACAAAGAATGGAGAAAAGGAAACATAACATTGTCCGCTTTGCTCCCTCCGAATTAATGGTCTAATGATCCACGATATCTGTGCTACGTCTTATCAGCCTCTTTACAAAGAGGTTGATACAGCCTGGTGCTCTTATTCTCATTTTCTTCCATTGTACTGCGTACTCCTGTCTAATTGGTATAACTCACCCCTCCTTTTCTCTTACTCCCCCATTTATCATACCTTAAATATGATAGCACTTTTCACGGATTGCACCCCTCCCCCAACTCCTCTTCCCTATCCGAGTCCGATGTTCTCATTTCTTCTCATCGCAAAAGGGAGGAACAAATGATAAACATAATAAGCCTCGCAAGCTAGTTTTCCCTTGTCCTTCATTCAGCCCTACATTTCTTTTCCTTTACACTTCTTCTTCCTCCCCTCCATCACCTTTCGCATAACCTAGCCTGGTATAAGTTCCCCGGCAACCTGCAATAATGCCCCATATGCATATCCGTCTTAAATCCGCGGCAAGGGGTGTATATACTTAACAGAAAAGTATTTATGGATGTACGGTGGTCTATGTGTATATATATGCGTACTACGTAACCGAATGTAACTCGGAATGCCCGCACCCGTTGAATAGGTGAGGGGGAGTTGGGATTTTTTTAATGTCTAAACTACCCCAGACTCTGGGGGAAAAAACGGAGAACTCCATATGTAGTACTGTATACATTACAGGTATGTCCGTGCATGCAACTGTTTTCCCAGACGGGGCTATTGATACTATGTTTTGAATGACAGTAAGTGATGAGTGGGGAGCTCAGGGAGGTGAAGGGAGAAGAATGAGGCAGCCAGGCTGCGCTTCATTCTTGTGACTAGTACTATTTTTGTCACCGCTCAGCTTCACTTTTCGCTTTGTAAGCTTTTTGTGCACTGGCTTGGCTGGGGGTAAAGACGGGCCTCTGGGAAGGCTTGGGATGGTACGATATAATTCCTCAAGCCTTTAGATCTAGTAGTACTACTTGACGCAATTCCGGCTTGGGTTTGCCATACTAAAATCGCGCTGTTTTCTTAAGGGGATGGCTTCTAATTTTAGATTTGTTTTTTAGAGTAGTACTACTCAACACAGCATGCTTGATGGCGCTTCTGGAGGTGTTATTGCTCTGCCCTTGCTTGCGATACGTTGCTTTGCGTATTCAGCAGTAGTGCACAATGGCAAAAGAGCGACGACGCCAGGCAAATTTCCAAAAAGGACCTAATTATATACGTATGGTAGCTAAGAAGACAGGGGAGAAATTACTATTTTTACTGATGAATATGTTGTTGATGGCGGTTTGATATCGCTTTCGGGGGACAAGTTCACTAGCAGCTTCATTACTCTAGGTCGACTGCTCTCGTCTGGGGTAAAGGGTCCCGACTAACTCAAGAGCTGAAGAAGGGTGGTGTTACCTATCTTTGAAGAAATTTGACCTGATATGCAGAATCCACGCATGACTACTCCGTACACGTTGTTCAATATGCTCCAGACCGTAAGGGAGTGGACAGCCTTTGCCTCCCAATTCTTCTCTAGCACTCATAGCAAAGGGAAAAAAAAAAGGACATGTATTCTTGGTCCATAGCGAACTCGGTGGAAAAAGGGTTCACATGAAAGAAAGCCGTCTGGGAGGTCCGCATTAGCATGCATAATACGATTTTTGGTTTCTGAAACCTCCCCAAGAAATGAATTAGGTAGATTTGAGGCGCATATGCAAGGTACGGACAATCTTTAGCCCGGAATCAAATAACTGGGAACGGCCTCCCCTGAACACCCACCCAGAGGTGGGAGCATGGCGAATGGCCTGGAGGAGAACCTTGCTATTGCGCTGATATAGAGGGTAGTAAGATGTTTCTACACCGGTTAGCACTTCCCTATCAAGGCAAGGGGATTCCAGCGTGGCATTTGACATCACAGAACGGCCGCGTGTTTCAAGAAATCGAATCATACGTAGTAATAACTGTTGGTAGTGGAGTATCTGAGGATGCTTGAGGGTTTGCATGCACAAACCATATACATACATAACTACGTATTTATGTACTGCGTACGTAGGTGTACGTGTATATGTCTGTATGAATCCATGCCCAGCGAAGTAAATTAAAATAAAGATAAGAAGTCATCCACGTAGGCAAGTTGTTGAAGCCTGAGGCCCAACACGGCCGAGGGCTGTGAACATGGGAGGGGTAAGTGGGTGAGTTATACCCCACCGCCTCACTTTTTTCTCAGTTGGGGGTATATGGGTATAGTATAATGTTCGGTATCGTCCTGTCGACGCAGGGAACCGGCAGCGGCGCCATGCTAATTTGTTTGCTCCTCCTCCCATCGAGTGTGTCGTGGTGTGTCGTGTTGGTTGTTGTTGTTGTTGTCTGGCTGTTGTAATTGATGAAGGCGCTAACCCCAAACGGGTGCCTGATGAGTAAGCTGCGGCTACATCTAAGTTATACGGAGCAACGCTTCAACTTCACTCCTGATCCAACCACATGCAACCATCTGCTGCAGCAGACCTGGAAATTCCTACCCTCGTCCCAGCGAGTCCAACCACTCCCATGGCGCCACGACTGGTTGGTGCCACACTTCGGGCTGTTGGTGTTGCCAATACTGACCTTACCCAACATGGGGCTGGTGAAAAAGAAACAGCCACGCTCTTCATCTGGACTGCTCATTGAGCCCTCACCAGGTACTGCTAATGATGTTTCACTTTGCTCCAAGATATTTGAAACAACCCGTTATAATGGGCACTTGCCCCTTGCCAATACTTACCGTCAGAGAGCTGCCTTATTTTCTCCAGAAATTGGCCAAGGGCTACCCAGAGGCGGCTAGATTACACACCTACTTCTTTGGACGGATATGCATTGCAATACCGAGCAACTGCAAACCAACTGCAAACAGCCCAGTGTGGGCAAACAGACAGCCCAACCACCTGTCTGAATAATGGTGAAAAAGGCTTCAAAGATACCTAACAAGGTTCATTTGGACATTAATTAAATTTTTTTTCGGCCCGTTCCGAACACCCGGATCTTTTTTTTTCTGATCAAAACTCGGATTCGTTTCGCGGTTAATCGCTTTACTACAAAAGAAAAAAAAAAAAAAATGAGGCGAGTGGACAGGGCTGTCACTCAGATGTCAGACAAGCAAAATAGCAAGAAAACCTTAACACCGTCTTGCTGCCTTCTTTTATTTATTTATTTATGTACTATTTTTTTTTTTTTTTCATTTTCCCTGTCTGGCATCGCCTGCCTACATGGTTTTTATTTTTACTTTTATTTCCTTTTCACAGGAATGGTTGCGCAGCGCAAGTT